>JAHKKF010531064.1:0-24364 GCA_019740295.1 Labeo calbasu | reverse complement strand
AGGATATCTGGGGAGGTTCGCCAATCATTTGATTTAGAACTGTATTGCGAATCATTTCATTTGGATCGGGTCTTTCGGAATTATTTGCATTGGATCTGGGTTCTCGAATCATTTTGCAAATTGAATCTTTTGGTTCAGATAGGACGAAGCGGGTTCGTGAATCATTTTGGAACTTACGTATCTCGAATCATTTGATCGGGATTTAAGAGCGGATTTGCAAATCATATGATATCGGAACTTTGCGAATCATTTGATTCAAGTCGGAAACGGATTCGCGAATCATTTAGATCAGAACTTCGGAGCGGGTATGTGAATCTTTTGATTCATATCAGGATATCGGAGCAGGTTCGCCAATCATTTGATTTAGATTAGAGCTGCAATTAGAATCATCTAATTTGGATCGTGTCTTCGGGGTTAGGAGTTGGTTCGCGAATCATTTTGCGAAATGAATGATTCGCGAAATGCGCTCCGAAGTTCCGATTTTGCGAAGTGATGACTCGCGAATCATTTGATTTAGATTGGAACTTCGGAGCGGGTTCGCGAATCACTTCGAATCATTCGGATCGACACATCGGAGCGCGTATTGCGAATCTTTTTTTTTTTTTATTAAAAAGTACAAAACATCAAACCATTAAAGCAGCACAGTTATAAAAACAAAACAAAGAAAAATAAAGACACAAATAAATATCTAACCATGTTTTTTTTGTTTGTGTATAATAACAAATATTAAAAGTAATATTAAATTCCCAAATCATTCAATTAAAAATATAAAACAAATTTAAAACAAATACTATGTTTAAACTATGGTTGCATGGTGTTGCAAAAGCATGGTTAATTTGTGGTTACCATTGTTTAACTATAGTAACCATGTTTTATTTCACCAGACAAGGATGAATATAGAGATGCAGTTTTCACTGCTTTAGGATTAACAAAACTTTTGCTATGTACTCGCCTAGATCAATTTTGAATAAAAAAAAAGAGCTGCTTAGAGCCAAATTTTTGTTTATGTGTGTGAAATCTTATTCTATACATACTCCGTGCGGGATCAAGATGGGTTCAATCGATTGGATCTTTTTTGAGCAAAAAGGTCCATCCAGTTGAACGCACAAAGATCCCGCAGCACATGATGTACGCATCTCCCACAATCCCTCGCGCGGCACATCATGGCAGACGAGCTGACGCAGGAGCTGCAGTCCGCGGCGGCACAAAAGCAGATTTTACTGAACGGCGACTCTCACCTTCCCAAAGAAGACGCAGATCCCGTTGACGAGACTGGGAAGAAGAAGAAAAAGAAGAAGAAGAAGGGAAAAGCGGGAGCAGTAGGTAATAAAGACGGACGAAAGTGTGGTGTGGCCCTGACGTTTACTGCCCAGTCTGATAAATTGACGAGGGCTCGCTTAATCTGATATTAAGGGGACATTCAATTAATAGCGACTAAAAGCGTTTTAACAGAACTTAATGTTTAGTTTGTTGGAGTGTTGAGTTAATAGCTGGTTAGCGTGTTTAACTAGCTGGTGAACTCGCGGCATTTGTGTAATGTTGTTATAAGAGGACACAGTCTGACTCCACGTGTGTGATATTAAATGTGCTTTATGTTTGTCAAATGTGTATGGCATTGCGATATCTACATCAGATTCCCTATTTATAGGAAACCATGAGGGTGAAGGAGAGTCTGAAATCACCAAAGTGGCAAATAAACTGGAGCAACAGACATTAGAAGACCAAGAGAAGGATGATGAGCCAGAAGAGGGTTTGTCTGACGTGAATTTACTAAAATTCCCATTGCGAATGAATGTGTTTCTGCAACAGCACAAGATTTTGTTTTTATGATTGTTATTTTGTGAAATTTCTGTTTGGCAGATGGCGAGGAAGGAGATTCAACTGGAAAGAAAAAGAAAAAGAAGAAGAAAAAGAAAGGACGTGAGTGCATAAAGTCCCAGTGGGATGCTAATTTTATCCTTTAAAACTAACCAAAATAACGTATTTAAATAAGGGCTGTCAAAACGATTATTTGCGATTAACTACATGCAAAATTAAAGTTTGTGTTTACAAAATACATAAATAAATGAATAAAATAAATAACTAAATATACATGTATGTATTTAAAAAAAGACTTGTGTATAAATATTTATATGATTATAAATATGTATAAAAATATAAACATTTTTCTTAAAGATATATGTGTGTTTGTAATTGAATATATTTTAAAATGTAATTTATTCCTGTGATCAAAGCTAAATTTTTAATATCAATACTCCAGTCTTTCTTTGTCTTAATGCTGGTTTGCAGCTCAAGAAACATTTATTATTACTATTATTATTATTATTTTATTTTATTTTTATTATTATTATTAAAACAGTTGAGTACATTTTTTTTTCAGGATTCTTTGATAGAAAAATCAGCATTTCACTGAAATTAATAATTTTTATTTAATGAATTATAGAAATTATTACTTTTATTTAGCAAGGATGCTTTAAATTGGTCAAAAGTGATGATAAAGACATTTATAACATTACAAAATATTTCTTTTTCAGATAAATGCTGTTCTTCTGAACGTTCTATTTATCAAAGAAACCTGAAAAAATTCTACTCCGCTGTTTTCAACAATAATAATAAATGTTTTTTTTTTGAGCAGCAAATTAGAATTTTAAAATGATTTCCGAAGGATCATTTGACTGGAGTAACGATGCTAAAATTCAGCTTTGAAATTACAGGAATAAATTACATTTTAAAATTTATCAAAATAGAAAACGGTTATTTTAAATAGTAAAAATATTTCGAAATTGTACTGTTTTTGCTGTACTTTGGATCAAACAAATGCAGGCTTAGTGAGCAGAAGAGGCCTCTTTAAAAAAACATTAAAAATCTTACCGTTCAAAAACTTTTGACTGGTAGTGTACACATTTATAAACAAACTTTTATTTTTCATGCAGTTAATCACGATTAATCGTTCGACAGCCCTAAATAATTTCTTGATTGCTTAAAATGGCTTGAATATAACTTAAGTTGTTAACATTCCTTCTTTCTCTTTCAGCCAAAGTTCAAACAGATCCTCCATCTATCCCCATCTGTGAGCTTTACACCAGTGGAGTTTATGCTAAGGGCCAGGAATGTGAATATCCACCGACACAAGATGGGTACAGATAGCAGCTGCTTATTTACACACTCTAAAACCAGTTTAAAAAAAAAAAAGCCATCATAGTTGATGTGTTTCGTCTCACAGACGTACTGCTGCGGGGCGGATGACCAACGAGGAGAAGAAATTTTTAGATCAGGCTAATGAGGAGATGTGGAATGACTTCAGACAGGCTGCCGAGGCCCACCGGCAGGTCAGGAAGTACGTCAGGAGCTGGATCAAACCGGGCATGACCATGATCGAGATCTGGTAAGTGAAACCATCCATGGGCTTTACTCACACATTGTGATACAAAGCCAGTTGGCTTTCAGTAGGAAATCTTAGTTAGTGCTGCAGTGTTAAATTTTGGTTGGATTTGCACTACCAGTCAAAAGTTTTCGAACAGTAAGCTCTTCTGCTTACCATGTCTGCATTTATTTGATCCAAAATACAGCAAAAACAGTAAAATTAAAACTTAACAGTTAAAATGTAATTTATTCCTGTGATTTCAAAGCTGAATTTTTAGCATCATTACTCCAGTCACATGATCCTTCAGAAATCATTGTAATATTCAGATTTGCTGCTCAAAAAACATTTATTATTATATTGAAAACAGCAGAGTAGAATTTTTTTTTTTTTTTTTTTTTTTTAGGTTTTCATTGATGAATAGAAAGAACAGCAAATCAGCATATTACAATGATTTCTGAAGAATCATGTGACACCGGAGACTGGAATTACATTTTAAATGTATTCAAATAGAAAAACGTTATTTTAAATAGTAAAAATATTTCAAAATTGTACTGTTTTTGCAGTGCTTTGGATCAAATAAATGCAGGCTTGGTGAGCAAACAAGACCTAAAAAGCATTAAAAATCTTACTGTTCAAAAACTTTTGACTGGTAGTGTACAAACAGTTTCCACCAGTTTTTAGGAGCAGAGAAGGTTTGCTGTTTACTTAAAGATTTATTTAAAGCTTGACTTTAATGGCTGCAATAGTGGCTCATTTGGTAGATTGCATTGGTGATTATTTTAAATAAACCAGCTGCTTTTTTTCCTTCTTATTTGCTCATTGTCAGTAGATCAGCTGCAGAACTTTCCTCTCCCATTGGCGCTTTTATGTGCTTGCGGCCTCGCTAATTTGCCCTGTTTAATAAATCTGGCCTTTTAGTAAAGGTGTGTAACTCATCAGGTCTTGTTTTTGCCTGACAGTGAGAAACTGGAGGATTGCTCTAGGAAGTTGATCAAGGAAAATGGTCTGAACGCTGGTTTGGCTTTCCCGACCGGCTGCTCGCTGAACCACTGTGCCGCTCACTACACACCTAACGCGGGAGACCCCACCGTTCTCCAGTATGACGATGTCTGCAAGATCGACTTCGGCACGCACATTAATGGTGCGCCTATAGCAGCAAACATACTGCGAATTACCATGTCTGATTTTGATTCCTTCTGGTTTTTATACTGATTATTTTGGTATTCTAGGTCGAATCATTGACTGTGCCTTTACTGTCACCTTCAACCCAAAGTACGACAAACTGCTGGAAGCCGTTAAAGATGCTACAAATACTGGAATTAAGGTAGAGTCTCAGAAGAAACTTATTCATTCATCATAATTCTTTAAAAGAACGGCATTTATTTGAAATGGAAAATGTTTTGTAACGTTATAAATGTGTTTACTGTCACTTTTTGATCAATGTACTTATTAAATTGCTTGCTGAAGCAAAAATTAAGTTCAGTGTATGAGTGATTTGATTTTATTGGCCTTACAGTAGTTATTGTAAGACTCATTATTTTATTTCAGTGCGCAGGTATTGATGTTCGTTTGTGTGACATTGGAGAATCCATTCAAGAGGTAATGGAGTCTTATGAAGTGGAACTTGATGGAAAAACATACCAAGGTAAATACGAACAGTTTTAACAGCAAAAACCTAAAAAATAGCACAAAATAAGATTCACCGATTGTGTTGGTTTGCTTTCCAGTGAAACCGATCCGAAATCTCAATGGCCACTCTATTGGACAGTACAGAATACATGCAGGCAAGACAGTGCCCATAGTGAAAGGAGGTGAAGCCACTAGGATGGAGGTATGACTCTGGAGAACGTCTCAGTCTGAGGGTTTAGGGCTGAGTTCGGGTGTGCCAGAGTTATCAATGCAGCCCTTAGCTTGCACATCTCTATCAGTCAACACCACAGTCTTCAAAAGAGGTGTAGTCAAGTACAGCAGTGTCCAAAATGATCACAGAGGCTGTTTATTTGATCACAAATGCAGTAAAATTGTGAAATTTTATGACACATTTATTTATTTTAATTCAAGATTCTTTGATGAATGGAAAGTTCAAAAGAACAGCATTAATTTGACATGTAAATCTTTTGCAACATTATAAATGTGTTCAATGTCACATTTGATCAATTCAATGCATCCTTGCTGATTAAGTTTTCATGCTTACTGACCCCAAACTATCACTTTGTCAAGTCAACCTTTTACATCCACAGGTGTAAAGCTGCTCCTCCATTTTGAAAGCGGTCATGTAGTGTTGTTAATCTCACTGTTAAGTCACTGTCATTTTGACAGTGTTGTCATCAGGGTTTGTACAAGCTGCTTAAAGTACTTGAAATACTTACATTTGGAAAACTCTTGAAAATGGCAATATTCCTAAAGAGGTTCTTGAAAAGTGCTTGAATTATTGAAAGACAATGTGTATGAAATAAGTGTTTAATTTTATTTATATATCTTTCATATCTTTTCATGCCATTCAAAAAAACACTTTTTTTCCACTTATTTCAGCTAATAAAACTAGTTAAAAAAAAAAATAATAATAATAATAAAACATGAAACTAGCAAGCTAAGCCAGTAGTAGTACTGTCAATGTTGTGTAAACATGGTTGAAGACGTGAAAAGAGGAACAGACGAACGGAATCAGTTAGTCATTTATGCTGGAACGGCTCCGATTGATTCAAACTCATGACTTTGATTATTAATTTCAAGCGATTCACTAGCAAAAAAGCAGATCAAATTAAAAGAGCCAATCATTTTTGAATTTTGACATTGCTTGGAGTGATTTTAGAATCAGTTAAACCATTGTGTCGCAAAGTGTTTCACTGTGTTGAAGCGCTCCAGTTGGATCATGTATTGTGAATCATTTGATTCAAATCGGGACATCAGATCGTGTATCACAAATTATTTGATTTAGACCGGGTCTTTAGAGCGTGTATTGTGAATCATTAGATTTAGATTGGAACTTCGGAGCATGTTCACAAATCTTTTGCTTCACATAGAAACTGGAGCGTAGAGCGTGAATCATTTGATTCAGATCTAGGTTTCATGAATCATTTGTTTCAGTTCGGGACTTCGGTGCAGGTATGCAAATAATTTCGGGATTTCGATTTAGATTGGAACTTTGGAGCAGGTTCACAAATCTTTTGCTTCACGTCAAAACTTTGAAGCGTGGATCGCAAATCATTTGTTTCAGATTGTGACTGGTGCAGGTTCGCAAATCATTTGATTCAGTTCGGGACTTTGGAGTGTGTATCGCAAATCATTTGATTAGATCAGGATTTCTAAGTGGTTTCACAAATCATTTTTTGTGTTATTATTATTGATTTATTTATTTTTTAAATTAAACGGTAGAAAACATCAAACCATTAAGGCAGTGCAGTTAAAAATAAAACAGAGTATAGACATACAAATCCCTTCAGAAAATTAAACGTGGTTTTAATTTGAAAGAGAAGACAGTGTTTGCTAAGTGTGATCTCTGATTGAAGTCCTTGAAAATCCAAAAAGTAGTGCTTGATAAGTTCTTGAAAGTCCTGGAATTTCATTTTACAGTATTTGTACGAACCCTGTGTCATGCTGAATTGCCTCTTTTACAGGAAGGAGAGGTTTATGCAATCGAGACCTTCGGCAGCACTGGAAAAGGCATGGTGCATGATGACATGGAGTGTTCCCATTACATGAAAAACTTTGAAGTTGGTCATGTGCCAATAAGGTGAGATACACGCCTATCTTAGTCTTAAGTAATATACCAGAAACAAGCAATTTGTCAGTCAAAGCCAATTAAAACTGACTTTTAATGTTCTGGGCGTACATCTGTGATACCTAAAAAGGGCCTCTAGATGGGTGGAATTTTATCAAAATTATGATGTAATGTTTATCCCCCTGTTCACGTTCCTCTTTCCCAGACTCCCCAGAGCCAAGCATTTGTTGAACGTGGTCAACGAGAACTTCGGCACTCTCGCCTTCTGCCGTCGCTGGTTGGATCGCCTCGGTGAGACCAAGTATTTAATGGCGCTGAAGAACCTCTGCGACCTGGGCATCATCGACCCCTACCCGCCTCTGTGCGACACCAAAGGCTGCTACACGGCCCAGTTTGAACACACCATCCTGCTGAGACCCACCTGCAAGGAGGTGGTCAGCCGAGGAGACGATTACTAGGCCTCCACGTCACCAGTTTTTATAAATCTCTCCTTTGCTTTCGTTTCACATTAGTATTTCGATGGGTAAAGGCCTGAGTAAGTTAAGCGGTGCCTTCTCATTTTGAACATGCTAGTATTTGTTTATATAATGGATGAATGGAGGTTTAAGCCCTCTGTGGTAAAGATGACCCCTTGTTTAACCATGGTGTAACTCACTAGCACAGATGCGTACTTACCGCCCACCCGTAAAGTGCTCTAGAACCATTTTGTAAGTGCTGACAACAATCTGGTGCACTTTTCTCAATCGATATGAGCAACTCAGAGAAATGTGAACTCAAAAGCACATTTTTAGATCATCTGGATTAGCTGTATTACACATTAGCAGTTGCACTTTTTTTTTATTGTACACAAAGCTTTAGAGAAATTAGGAAACATTTCTGTTTTGATTATTATTTTTTTTTTATTAATCGAGTGCCGTTTATTCTTTTCAGTTTGTAACTTTGGATTCAGTTACACATTTAGGCTGAAAAAAATAGTATGACACATTACAGGTGGGTTTGGCTTCATTCCTTAGCTCAAAAACAGACTTTAATGCAACATAGACCCCCATAATAAAATACCTATTCAAACACATGCTTTCCTCTTGGAGCGGGCACTCATAACCCAAGTGGTGATGTTGGTATGTAAGCATCTGTATTTTGGCTATGCTTGATTTCAGGTAAAGCCTGTTTGAAATCAATCACCTTTCTCAGAATAAAGCACAAGTGGTGTTTTATCTTGAAGTGCAAATAAAATTTATAAGAAATTGTGGTCTGCTAGTTGTCTCATGTTCTTTGTCTCAAGGCTGTTCATATGTAACCAAATACTTTGTGTAAAAGTCCTGTTTGTTTACTTTACTAAATTAAAGCTGTAGCGATTAACTATAACTTAGCACATTTTTTTTGTTCTGACACCGTTTTGGCAAAATTAAATTTAAATTAAAAAACGCAAGTAACTTTCTACAAAATATTAATATTAGTGCTGTCAAATCGATTAATCGCATCCAAAATTAAAGTTTGTGTTTACGTAACGTGTGTGTTTTGTATGTTTATATGTATATATAAATATAGATATGCACATGCGTGTGTGTGTATATAATGGAAATCATAAAAATGTGAATGCATATACGTGTAAATATGTATTAAATATAGACGTGTATGTGTGTATTTATATATACATAAATATACACAGCACACGCACATATATTATGTAAACACAAACCTTTATTTTGAATGTGGTTAAAGAAAAGTGCTCGTTATCCTACCGTATACTGACTAAATGTAAGTTGCTGTTATTTATTGCCGAGATATAATTTACATATCACACCTAAACTATTTTTAGTGTTTTAAGCAATCTTGTTGACATTTGGCTAGCTATTAGGAACCACAAGTACTGAAAGTAGCGTTTCTGGAAGTACTAAATAACAACTTTTAGCGCGAATTTACACGCACACAAAATCTTGCTAACTGATGGCGCGTTCGCTCGGAAGGTAACCATAGCAACCGGAGCGATTTCCGTTAGGCTTGGGATCGGTATAGTACGGTGAAACGACAAAACGTAAGTACTATTGATAATTATCACTTATATATAAATTTACATATCACAAGTATATCACAGAAACATTTTTGTATTGTAAACGGTTTTGTTGACGTTTGGCTAACTAGGATCAACCAAAAGACCTTTGAATTGTGTGAGGTGAAACCCAACAGGCTAAGCCTCGAAAAATACAGACAGAAATTTTAGAAACTCGTTTTGAAAATCGTTTTATGATTCACACACAGCAGTAATTCATAGTTACTTAGAGTTGTCGGACAATTAATGTCACAAAGAAAATTATTATGTCATCAAGTGTCATCACAGTCCTCATTTTTTGGTCGTAACATTAGATATTATGAAGCCCCGCCTGTTTTTAGCGCTGCGCTCGTTGTCTTCTGTCTTCCGTTTGTATTTCCACAAGGTCGTACACATTTATGAACGAACCGGTGGTTGTAAAGTCTTCCCGGTCTACTTACACTTGTTATGATTTCAGCTTCGGACATTACACGCTCATGATAACTTTCGATAACTCTACAAAAAGTAAATTCATTTCACCAGCTAATTACTCTTCAACAGCGATGGAATGGAAGTTCAAAGACACAATTCAAAAGATGGCTGCAGTTTATCTATACTAATCAGCAGCCCAAACTCAAGTACATTAGGTAAAAAAGGGACAGTTCACCCAAAAATGAGTAGTCTGTCATTAATTGTCATGTTGTTCCAAACCTGTAAGACCTTTGTTCATCTTCGAATCACAAGTTAAGATGTTTTTGATGAAATCCGAGAGCTTTCTGACTGTGCATAGACAGCAACACAAATGACACGTTCAGGCTCAGAAATGTAGCAAGGACACTGTTAAAGTAGTTATATACGCAATCGTGCATCATGCTACTCTTGTGAACGCGCAGCGAAGGCTGACACAGAAAAGAAGAAATTGTTGAATAAAGTCGTTATTTTTGTTTTCTTTCTGCACAAAATGTATTCTCATAGCTTTATAACATTGGTTAAACCACTGATGTCACATGGGCTATTTTAAGGATGTTCTTACTTCCTTTCAGGGCCTTGAACTTGCCAGTTGAGTTGCGGTCAGAAAGCTCTCAGATTTCATCAAAAATATCTTGATTTGTGTTCCAAAGATGAAACGAAGATCTTACGGGTTTGGAATGACATGATGGTGAGTAATTAATGACAGAATTTTCTTTTTTTGGGTGAACTATCGCTTTACGGTGCAGTCACATTTAACATTGCTTTGTGGGCAAAATGCAGTCATTTCAATATAAATTCACTCAGTAATTTCGCATGAGGGCGACATGTTTTAAAACAAATTTCTCATCAAGTTCACCACACTGATTCATCATGTACAGTTGAGGTCAAAAGTTTATATCCCCCTTTCAGAATCTGCAAAATGTTAATTATTTTACCCAAATAAGAGGGATCATACAATGCATGTTATTGTTTATTTAGTACTGACCTGAATAAGATATTCCACATAAAAGATGTTTACATATAGTCCACAAGAGAAAATAATAGTTTAATTTATAAAAATGACCCAGTATAAAAGTTTACATACGTTTGATTCTTAATACTGTGTTGTTACCTGAATGATCCACAGCTGTGTTTTTTTTTTTTGTTTAGTGATAGTTTGTTCATGAGTCCCTTGTTTGTCCTGAACAGTTAAACTGCCTGCTGTTCTTCAGAAAAATAGTTCAGGTCCCACAAATTCTTTGGTTTTCCAGCTTTTTTGTGTATTTGAACCCTTTCCAACAATGACTGTATGATTATGAGATCCATCTTTCCACACTGAGGACAACTGAGGGACTCATATGCAACTATTACAGAAAGTTTGAACACTTTGCTCCAGAAGGAAAAATGATTCATTAAGAGCCGGGGGTGAAAACTTTTGAACAGAATGAACATGTGTACATTTTTCTAATTTTGCCTAGATATCATATTTTTTTATTTAGTACTGCCCTTCAGAGCCTACAGAGGATAGTTCGAAATTTTCCAGAAGACAAAATAAGTGAAATTTACCCTGATCTTCAAATTTTCCGTCCCACTCTTAATGCATTGTTTCCTTCTGGAGCATCAGTGAGTGTTTGAACCTTCTGTAACAACACAGTATTAAGAATCAAGGGGATGTAAACTTTTAAACAGGGTCATTTTTATAAGTTCAACTATTATTTTCTATTGTGGACTATATGTGAACGTCTTTTATGTGATGCTCAGAAACTCTCCATCACGCTAATGACCTGTGGGTGGATGCGTTTCTTATTGCATTTGAACAGCCAATCTTTCTTGCGCCTGTAGCGTTTGGACAGCAGAACGTAGAGGACGGGGTTCACACAGGGGTGCAGATACTGGAGAACCGTACAGGTGAAATGGAACATCTCCCATGGGCGCCCGTGCCGGTAAAGTCCTAAATACACACACAGCTCTAGAACGTACCCTGGCAGCCAGCACAAGGAGAACGTCCCGGCCGCCAGAAACACCATGAGAGACGCCCGCCGTGTGTTCCGGGCGCTGGCGAAGGACATAACGGGTCTCTTGTGGAGGAAAAGAGCCATACGTGCCGAGTTGACGGCGATAACCAGCATCGGGATGAGATAGAAAAGCACAAATTGGCTGAGAACAACCTGGTAATGATGTTCCTGGGTAGTGGGCAAACAAACGGTGGAGTTACTCAAACCTGGGTCTAGGCTGTCCTTAGTGGCGAAAATACGCAAAGGCAGACTTATGAAGAAGCTGAAGGCCCAGACCAGAATAAACATGAGCACCACCAGATCCATGGTTGGAGGGCGGTAGGGATTGGTGATGATCATGGCACGAACCATTGATACGGTGCACAGGGAATACGTGCTGGCGGCCAGGGAGAATGCCTGCAGAAACTGATAGACCTTGCAGGACGTGTTGCCCAGAGGCCAGGAGAAACTGACCGCCGAGTGGACGGTGAAGGGGATCAGGAGAAGCATGAGGAAGTCGGCCAGAGCCATACTGAGGAGAAGAACGTCCAGGCGGTTTTTACGAAGGCTCTTGTGTTTGACGAAGAGAGAAAAGGCCAGCAGGTTGGCGCAGAAACCGATGCCCACTATGATGCCACCAGTGCAAGCAAAGATCACTCCATAACTGTTAGTGACTTCCTATGAGACAATGGCAAAAAAAAAAAAATGTTATGAGCTACATTTAAATTCTTAGATGTGGGAATATATATATATATATATATATAAATTTATGTTCATTATATTTTATGTAATAATTATAGATATTTAATTAATGATTGAATTAAATTATGTGGAATTAAATGTTTTAAAATACTATATTGCATAAATATTTTATTATATATTTACATATACAAAACATGGAGGTATTATATAATATATATATATATATATATATATATAAAATTAATTAATTAGATAAATTATGTGGAATTAAAATAAATGTTGTCAAATAATATTATTTTAAAATAAATAAATATGCAAATGCTATACTGCATAAATATTTTATTATATATTTAAATGTATAAAACATTGAAGAATTGTATATATTTTACATTTATTAAATTATATTATATATGTGTGTGTGTGTATTATATAATATAGTAATATGTAATAAGTTATATAAGTATAATATATATAATATTTTAAAATATATAAATATTATATTACATATTTTATAATACATATATATATATATATATATATAATTATGTGGAATTAAATATTTTAAAATAAAAAATATTAATATTATATTGTATAAATATTTAATTATACTTTTAAATATACACAACATAGGAATTATATATGTGTGTGTGTGAGTGTGTGTGTATATATATATATATATATATATATAAAATGATGATGATTATTATTAATATTAATAAATTAGTTAGGTTTACTGAATTCAAAAGTCAGTACCAACTTGCAATATTTTTTATTTGGCTACTTAAAATATGTTTAATGATAATTTATATAGTAAAATAAGTAAGTAAAATCATTTTTTATTATTAATGAATTACTCATTCATGTCTCATATTGCCAGAGAAAATTAGTTACTCACCATCTCAGACGTTCGTTTAGATATCCGTGGATTCACAAATGCATCCATCACTTATCTGTGCATTCAGATAAGAATCAACAAATCATTTTTATTTTAAAAAGATGTCTAAAAATGTACAGACATAATCTCACTGTGAGAATGCAAATAAAACAGGCAAACTTTCCCAAATACTTCCATTATAATAAGTCCCTTTTACAGAGCCAACAAAAAGGTCCGTGTATCAATGAAGTCTCCTATTGGATTTGATTCAAAAAGTGACTTCTTGCGAAAGATTTTAAGTAGAGAAAATACACCAAATGACACGTTTCGAATGAATGTATGTCAGTGATTACCTGCTGCTTTCCCGTCTGTCATTCTCTGATTGGAGGCTCATTGATTTGTGATTGATCTCTGGTTCTTCTGTGCTGTGGTTTATGAGTCTTTAAGGCCTGGCATTTGATCCTAAAGCACTTACAGGAAGTTGACAGAAGGTTGCATTTACCTCTGCATCCATTAGCATGTGTAGTGAAAGGTGTGTAATTGTTTTTAGAGCCATTTTTGTGTCTTTATTTGCCTTGTATTTGCCCTCTGAGCTCACGTCCACACATTGATTGATTATTCCACCATCCTCAGTCACTAGTAGTAACGGCTACCTAAACTGTATTGATGAAAGAATAAAGTAATGCTTTGCATGCAAAGAAAAATAATAATAGTAAAAACTGCAATTATATGGTGTAAATCATGAGAATGAAATTGCTGTAAAATAAGTATGCATTCAATATTTTGTATTACTCAACAATTTAATAATAATTAAATAAAAATATATATATTATATAAAGTAAAAATGTAAAAACATATATATTTTATGGAAAATTTTAAATTCCTGTCTATCTATCTATCTATCTATCTATCTATCTATCTGTCTATCTATCTATCTATCTATCTATATTTAAGTTTAATAAAAAATAAAAAATATTTGCCTTACATATTTTGTTCGTAAATATAATATAATATAATATAATATAATAGTAATGTAAATATATAATAACTTTGCGTGCATAGACAAATAATAATAGTAAAAACTGCAATTATATAAATCATGAGATTAAAATTGAGAAAATAAGCATGCATTTAATTTTTTTTGTGTGTATTGCTGATCAAATTATTTACTGAAAATAGCAGAAATATAATTTTATATAAATGTTTAATATAAAAATATAATATAATTTAAATATAAATGTAAAGTTTATTTACTATAATATATATATATTAAAGTTTAGGAAAAAAATACAAAAATATTTGCCTTAAATAATATGTTTTTTATTTAATTTTATATCACTACTATATTATATTGTATTGTATTATATTATATATTATAAAAATACATAATATAATATAATATAATATAATAGTGATGTAAATATATAATAGCTTTGCATGCATAGACAAATAATAATACTAAAAACTGCAATTATATAGTGTAAATCATAGGAGTGAAATTGGACTTACAATATGCATGCATACATTTTATTTAAATTTTAATATAAATGTAATTTGTTTTAATTAGAAAATATAAGAAAAAGTAAAAATATAAAAATATTCATTATATAAAGTGCAAAATTACTATATATATTTTTTTAATTAAAAAAAAATAGTTGCCTCACACAATGTGTTCATAATTTTATTAATAAAATAATATATATAATAATATATAATATAATTTGAATATAAATTTAATTTGTTTCAATTAGAAAATATAAGTAAAAATTAAACAAAAGTAAAAAATATAAAAATATATATTTTATGAAAAATATTTAAGAATTACTATACACACACACACACACACACACACACACACACATATATATATATATATATATATATAATGTTTAGGAAAAAAGACAAAAATATTTGTCATAATTTGTTCATAATATAATATAATATAATATAATATAATATAATATAATAGCGATGTAAATATATAATAGCTTTGTATGCATAGACAAATAATACTACTACAATCTGAATTTATATGGTGTAAATCATGAGAATGAAATAGACGGTCCTGGAAAATAAGCTTAAAATTTTTTAACCTTTATTATGTATTGCTCAGAACATTAACTAAAATAAAAGAAAAGCAGGATAATAATTTTTAAAAAAGTAGAAAAATACCAAACCTCTTAATGTAGACCAGCATAACTATCTAAAGTGCATTTGAAAATCTCATCAAAATCAGCAGCATTAAGATACATTCAGGGAATAAATATTCCAATCAAATAAATTAAATATTAGATGAAATGTCTCACTAAAAGAATACATTTAAAATCGATGAACTCTGATTATAACAAATGCAAATGAGTTTGTATACATAGCGCTTTCTACTTATCAAATGAAGCTCTAAAATAGAGAATTGATTAGAGTTTGAACAAAAAATAAACCATGATTTAGTCACTTTTTTTTGTTGCAGAACAGTCCTCATATCCCATGCCATAATGAAATAGTCTTTACATTTTAAAGGTACATTCACTGACAGCAGTTTAATCACTGGAGGTCGCCTGAAGTGTCGACTGCAAATCGTGCGACCACATTCTGTCACTGTTCATTTGCATAAAGCCTGCTCTATTTTGTCAGACTGAGTTACTTCGAATTGCTGTCAGTGTGACCGTCCTCCTTCATTCTTATCCAGGCTCTTTGATTGGTCCCTAATCCGTATTTGCATACGGAAGCCACACCCCCCTGTCTCTCCTCCTCTCTGGGTCTCTCCATCTTCCCGAACTCATCTTCCTCTTTCTCTTCATCACAGCTTTCAGCGGCTGCTCCTCGTATCTCGCGGTCTTGCTGGTCTCCTGTGGTAGGTCGTCTCTCGTCCCTGTAGTCTCCATTGGAAAGCTCAAGGGGAAGTTTTTGGTGCTGCCCATGGGTTTGGGCCGGTGGGCGGTGGGCCACAGCGGGGTCTGGACGCCTCCTTCGCTCTGACTGGGGGCGTCCCACGCCTGAGCCGTGTGCACCTGCTCAAGCAGTTCCTGTATCCATGTACGCCTCTTCCGGTCATGCATGGATCGACTTCTGTCGTGCATCATCTGTGCGTGACCGACTGAACGTCGCCTGGGACGAAGAGAGAGAATATAGATATTGACTTTAACCTGAAGTCACATGCAAAGATGTTGGCATTTGACTAGTAGATGTTTCTTCTATTGCCAGCAGATGGCAGTCTCAACACAGCTCTGACTTTTTGAGATCTGTCAGAAATCATGAAGTAAAAGAAGATTGTGACTTACTGTCTGTTGCTGAGAGCATTAGTGGGTCTGGGTTGGACGGATATCGGGACGGTTAACAGGAACACAGCAAACCCCCAATGCCTCAACATACTGCTGGACAACTGAACACAGAGACAATCGCAAGGGTTTTTAGATAGTATCTAGTGTATACATGTCATTTATTTGAATTAGAAAACTTTTTTTATAAATATTTTAAATGCAATATTTGCCTTTAAGTTATATTCTGCATTTATGTTAGCTTAATAAAAAATTTTCTTTTTTTTTTTACAAAATATAATTTAATATCAAAAATACACTACAGATTTATAATTAATATGAAAAATATATCTAAATAATTTAAATTTTATAATAAATTTGTAATAAATATAATTTATAATAAATATATTAATTATGTTATTTATTATTTAAATATTATTTTATTACAAATAAATAATTAGTTTACATTTTTATAAGTATTGAAAGAAATTATTGTAACAATATTTGACTTACAATGTTATTTTAAAAAATCTAATTTTGAAGCAAAGTATAAAGTTAGAAAATACAATGATAAAAGTTAATATATAGTAAATATAATGTAATAGCAAAAAATATACAACAGATTTATAATAAATACAAAAAATAAAAATGAAAAAGTAATAAAATATCATTTAAAAGCAAAAAATATACTACAGATTTATAATAAATACAAACATTTTAAAAATATAATGCAGATTTTTATTAAAAATAAACTATTACATTTTATAAGAAGTTTTAAAACAAATTATTATAAAAATATTTGATATAAAAAATATTATAATAGCAAAAAATATACTACAGATTTACAATAAGTATAAAAATGATAAAAATATAAAACAGATTTATAATAAATATAACAAATAAAAATGAAAAAGTTATAAAATATCATTTTAAAGCAAAAAAATATATATTACAGATTTATAATAAATATAAAAAATTATAAAAATATAATACAGATTTTTATTAAAAATAAACAATTACATTTCATAAGAAGTTTGAAAGAAAAATTTTAAATATATTTGACTTATAAAAATATAATAGCAAAAAATATACTACAGATTTGCAATATAAACATTACAAGAATATAATACATATTTTTATTAAAAATAAATAATTACTTTACGTTGTTATAATAAGTATCGAAAGAAATTATTGTAACAATATTTGGCTTATAAAAAATGTAATTTTGAAAGATTATTGTAAAATTTAAATTTAATGTTCTGCATACATATTAGCTTAATAAAAAGAATTGTTACAAAATATAATTTAATATGATTACTACAGACTTACAATAAATATAAAAAATAAATATGAAAAAGTTATAAAATATAATTTAAAAGCAAAAAATATACTATGGATTTACAATAAATATAAAAATGTATAATAATTATAATACATATTTTAATTAAAAATGCATTTTTTATAAGAAGTTTTGTAACAAATTATAAAGTTATAAAATATAATTTAATAGCAAGAAATATACTACAGATTTATAATAAATATAAATAATAAATCTGAAATAGTTATAAAACTTAACAGAAAATATATTTCAGATTTATAATAAATGTAAAAATTATATTAAATATTTTTAACATAAAACATAATATACATTTTATAAGAAGTTTTGAAACAAAAAATATGAAATATTTGCCTTACATCTTTTGTAAATCCATATTGCTATGTATGTTTTATATTTTATATATGTACCAAATATCCCTATTAATATATATATATATATATATATATATATATATATACACACACACACACAGACACACTAGCTGTATCAGGTTAAAAAAATCATTTACATATAAAATATATCCCTTTTTATAAATAATTCCAGTATATATTTCAAAAAGTTTAGAAAAAATCATATATTTTTAAATAACATAATTTATAAATCTGATTTCTCTATTTTTCACCTCTTGTATGCATTTTAAGAAAATGCATTAAATCAAATGTAATTCCAAAAAATGGAAATAGTAACCGAATGCTATAATTAGTCATCAATTAACATGAGGTGTAATGCATTAAACTGCTGATAATATACTCACATGTAATGCCTCTGCTGAGTTGATCAGTTATTGCTGCATGTTACTGACACCCGGCTGTTGAAGAGCCACATGTGACTATACGTTCATTAAACCGAGAGCATCAGCTGCTGCCTAAATGAAGCATGTTAATATGTCCAAACTCCACTGGTCCAGAGGACAAACTCTTCTTATGTCTCCTTCCAGAATGTTGGAAGGAATGAACACAGAGAGGACCAGAGCGATGGGCGTTAGATTTATTGCACCAGTGGGTCGTGTAAGTCTCCTTTGCTGTTCACTGCAAACTGGTATGGACAGCAGGCGTTACAGCAGAGAAAATTAGTGCGCACTGCATGCTTATGTGTGTGTGTGTGTGTGTGTGTGTGTGTGTGTGTGTCTGCTGCCCACGAGTGCCAAAGTGTATACTAGACTGACAAACCACACACACACTCCAAGAAATGCACAGGCAGACACCTTCATTGGAAAGAGGGTGGTATGCTGCTCTCTCTCTCTCTCAAAACACTCATGAGGAGCTCAGGTTTGGCCAGGAGGGGGAGTGTGTGAGGAATAATCAGCCACTGATCTCTGACTTGAACTTTTGATGAATTTTCTGTCTTTACTGTGTTTACTACAACTATTAGGAGCTTGTCCACACACTGGCTCCTTTTAATGTATGAAGTAAATGCTGGAAAATACTTCATTTTGGCTTAATTATTTCCTGAAAGCCATTAAAACAGACAAATGATTCTTCTACCAACCAATTCTTCATTCAAATGATTCTTACGTGTACATGTGTGTGTGTGTGTGTGTGTGTGTGTGTGTGTGTGTGTTTAGAAAAAAAATATTTCCTTTAAATGTATGAATACATTCTGGAAAATACTTCTTTCTGGCTGAAGTATTTCCTGAAAGCCACTAAAATGACAAAATGATTCTTTTACTAGTCAATTCGTCATTCAAATGATTCTTCTACCAAACAATTCTTCATTCAAACAATTCTTTCACCAAACAATTCTTCATTTAAATGTGTGTGTGTTTAGAAAAAATGATTTTTATGTATGAAGTAAATGCTGGAAAATACTTATTTTTGGCTTAATTATTTCCTGAAAGCCAGGCAATTCTTCATTCAAATGATTCTTTTACCAAACAATTCTAAATTCACACTATTTTTCTATCAACCAGTTCTTTTTTAAAATGATTCATCTTCCAACCAATTCTTCATTCAAATGATTCTTATATGTATGTATGTGTGTGTGTGTGTGTGTGATTAAAAATGCTTTTAATGCATGAAGTAAGTGCTGGAAAATACTTATTTTTGGCTTAATTATTCCCTGAAAGCCATTAAAACGACAATGATTCTTTTACCAGTCAATTCTTTATTCAAATGACGATGATTTAAAATGATTTTTCTACCAACCAGTTTTTCCACTCAAATGATTGTTCTACTATAGTTCTTTTTTAAAACGATTCTTTAACACATCCAGCCCATCCTTCTTTCAATTTTCTTTCCCCAACCTGTTCCTAATCAAAATGATTCTTCTACCAACCCATCCTTCTTTCAAATGATTCTTTTTCCAGCCAATCCCACATTAAAATGATTCTTCTTCCAACCAGTTCCTCATTCAAATTATTCTACCAGCTCCTCATTGAAATGATTCTTCTACCAATGATTTTTTCTTTAAAATGATTCTTCTACCAACCAGTTCTTCATTCAAATGATTCTTCTGCCAACCAGTTTTCCTTTAAAATGATTCTTCGAACCACTTCCTTATTCAAATGATTCTTCTGCCAATGTTTTTTTCTTTAAAATGATTCTTCTTCCAACCAGTTCCTCATTCAAATTATTCTACCAACCAACTCCTCATCGAAATGATTCTTCTTCCAACCAATTCTTCATTCAAATGATTCTTCTACCAACCAGTTCTTCATTCAAATGATTCTTCTTCTGAACATTTCTTTATTTAAATGTTTCTTCTTCCAACCAATTCTTCTTTCAAATAATTCTTCTTCCAAACAATTCTTCATTCAAATGATTCTTCTGCCAACCTGTTTTTCTTTAAAATGATTCTTCCAATCATTTCCTTATTCAAATAATTCTTCTACCAATGTTTTTTTCTTTAAAATGATTCTTCTACCAATCAATTCTTCTATCAAATTATTCTTCTTCCAAACAATTGTTCATTCAAACGATTTTTCTGCCAACCAGTTTCATTCAATTTATTTTTTTACCAACCCCTGCTTTACTTAAATGATTACTGAAGAATGATTACTGAACATCCAATTACACATTGAAATGATTCTTCTACCAACCAATTCTTCTTTAAAATTATTATTTTTCCAACAAATTCCTCATTCAAACAATTCTTCTACCAACCAACTCCTTATTTAAATGATTCTTCTTCCATCCCATTCTTCATTCAAACGATTCTTCTACCAACCAGTTTTTCATTCAAATGATTCTTTTACCAACCAGTTCTTTATTCAAGTGATTCGCTTTCCAAACAATTTCTCATTCTAATGATTCTTTTTCCAGCCTATTCTTTATACCAGTGATTCTTCTACCAACAAATTCTTCTTTAAAGTGATTCTTCTTTCAGCCAATTGTTCATTTAAATGATTCTTTTACCACCCAATTCTTCATTCAAATGATTCTTCTACCAATCAGTCCTTCATTTTCCATGATTCTTTTACCAACCAGTTCTTCATTCAAATTATTTTTCCACCAACTAATTCTCTACCAAAACAATTTTTTTTTTTGCCAGCCAATTCTTCTTTAAAATGATTCTTCCACCAACCAATTCTTCTTTAAAATGATTATTTTTCCAGCAAATTGCTCATTCAAATAATTCTTCTACCAAACAACTCCTTATTTAAATGATTCTTCTTCCATCCCATTCTTCATTCAAAGGATTCTTCTACCACCTTTCATTAAAATTATTTTTATTCCAACCAGTTCCTCATTCAAACGATTCTTCTACAAACCAGTTTTTCATTCAAATGATTCTTTTACCAGCCAGTTCTTTATTCAAATGATTCGCTTTCCAAACAATTTCTCATTCTAATGATTCTTTTTCCAACCTATTCTTTATACCAATGATTCTTCTACCAACAAATTCTTCATTAAAGTGATTCTTCTTTCAGCCAATTGTTCATTTAAATGATTCTTTTACCACCCAATTCTTCATTCAAATGATTCTTCTACCAATCAATCCTTCATTTACATGATTCTTTTACCAACCAGTTCTTCATTCAACTTATTTTTCCACCAACTAATTCTCTACCAAAACAATTCTTGTTTTTTTGCCAACCAATTCTTCTTTAAAATGATTCTTCTACCAACCAATTATTCATTCAAATGATTCTTCTACCAAAAAAAGCTGCATTATGCCGAACTTATGTTGAATTGGTCTTTCACTTTGCATGTAAATTCCATGCGAGAGTTCGGAGGAACATTATAGCTCATAGCGGAGACCATGAGACCCTCCCCTCCCAAAAACATGGGTGAACCTGGGTGAAGAAAGTAAACAGTTTTGGCTGACCACTGTCCCAAGAGATTATGACCATAACCTCAGTGAAATCAAGCCTGTGGGTGGGTCTGCTCGCCTCCTAAGCAAACGTAATGGTCAAGGTGGTTTTCGGGGAGCCCACAAAATAGTACCGCTTCATTTATAGCCTACGGAGCAAGAGGTTCACAACATAACTAATGCTCATCAACTACAAATTAGTTCTGTGCGACACTAAAATATTCCATATATTTCCATGTTTATGGGGCAGTGCGTACGTTGGAAAATAAACTGACTGACTAACGTTTACATTTTTTTTATTTTTAGTCAGCAAGGATGCATTAATCAAAATATTTCTATTTCAAAGAAATGCTGTCCATTGCAACGTTTTATTCATCAAAGAATCCTGGAAAAAGTATCACAGTTTTCACAGAAATATGAAGGAACAGTTTTCAACATTGATAATAATCAGAAATGTTTCTTGAGCAGCAATTCAGCGTATTAGAATGATTTCTGAAGGTCATGTGAAATTGAAGACTGGAGTAATGATGCTGAAAGTTCAGCTTTGCATCACAGGAATAAATTACATTTTAAAATACATTCAACGTAGAAAACAATAATTTCAATTGTAATAACATATCACAGTTTTTTACAGTATTTTTAATCAAATAAATACAGCTTCGGTGATCATAAGAGATTTCGTTCTTGAGCATTAAAAAATCTTACCCACCATAAACTTTTGAGCACAAACTGCAAATATAGTATAGACTAATTTTTTGGTGCTTTTATGTTTTTTTGTCCTTTTTGGAGCTTGACAGACATGTTACACACACTGAATTTTCTCCTTTGTGTTTGTGTTCAGGAAAAATAACAGCATATGAGTTTGAGGGGCTGTGACAGAAATGATGACAGAATTTGCATTTTAGTCACGTCTAATTTTCTCAACCTATTTGCAGAAATTTTTGTGTATGTGTGTGTGCTGGAGTTTTGTTAGATTTTGAATATTTTGTAGTCTGAGCATAGCCTCAGTCATTTGTCAAGTAAAATACAGTATGGTGAAATATGATTTTGATAAAGTAGCTTAAAGAACTTGTTTAGGGCAAATCCAGCGTTATGGATGTGACATTTTGCGTTATGGAAGTGACATATAAATGTCTGTTATATATTATATATGTCTAAACATCAGAAAAAAATTAGTCTATGCACACGTTTTCTATGTTAAAAAAGGGAAATAATCATACGTTATGGATCTGACAGTGTTTCCCCTGCCATTATATTAGGGAACTAGGTCTATACCTTGTTCTAAATAGCCTTAAGTTATTTATCTTATTTACACAACGGCATGTCATTTCTGCCTCTACGTGGTCATGCATCTACAATTTCTCCTCCGCGAAAACGCGGACAGGATCGCAGAGTCCATTCATAAAAACGGATTTACTCTAAAGCGCAGAATGCGTCCATTTTTGTATGAATAAATCAAAAGTAGGTCTCTCCCTTAATTCGAATCTGTGTCTGTGAATATTAAAACGCAAAAGGACGGTTTAAAGCGGTCATCGGATGCCCATTTTCCACAAGTTGATATGATTCTTTAGGGTTTTAATGAAAAGTCTCTAATATACTTTGGTATATTATACTACTATACTACTTTAATATAAATTCTCAATAGTTGTGTAAAACAACACCCTTTTTACCTTGCCAAAATAAGCTCTGCAAAAATCATCTCATTCTGGTCGAGGCTGCTTTAAATGCAAATGAGCTCTGCTCACCCCGCCCCTCTCTCCTCTCTGTGGAGTGGCGAGCCGGTTTACTTTAGCCGCGTTTATCCGCTAAACTTGCTAACTAACACTTTATTAGGAAAGGCGATCACAAAGATTCATAAAAAACCCTTATACTGACTTCTGCTGTAAGTGAAGCTGGATCATGAATGATTTGTACGGACATAGACACATATATATAGATCGGGAGGCGCATTCCCTTCACAAACAAACGTAATCTACTGCATCTTCAGTTGATCAGATGTCGGGAGTAAATGATGTGAGAGTCACTTCATGTGAATCTTACCGTTTCATTTGAGAAAATCAGCATCATATTATAATGTATACACGTTGGCTGCAATAGCCTTGTGGTTAGTACTCCAACATCTGTGCTCGCAGCGACCTGAGTTCAATTCCCATCCCGAGGTCCTTTGCCGATCCCGCTCCCCTCTCTCTGCCCAGTACTTTCCTGTCATCTCTCTGCTGTCTTGTCCATTAAAGGCCCAAAAATATAACTCAAAGGGCTCATCGGATGCAAAGTTAACTTTTACATGCTGTTTGAACATTAATGTGTGTTGGCAGTTTATGTACAAATCTACCCTATAATGATAAAAATCCATGCAGTGGTTTTTAATTAATCTGTAAAAATAATA
>JAHKKF010531063.1:10237-21811 GCA_019740295.1 Labeo calbasu | reverse complement strand
TGCCCGTGAATTTGAACTTCCGAAATGCAGTTTAAATGTGGCTTCAAATGGCTCTAAATGATCCCAGCCGATGAAGAAGTGTCTTATCTAGCGAAACGATCGGTTATTTTCTAAAATAAAAATGACAATTGATATACTTTTTAACCTCAAATGCTCGCCTTGTCTAGCTTTGCATGAACTCTGTGTAATTCGGGTCAACACAGTTAGGGTATGTTGAAAAACTCCCATTTCATTTTCTCCTCCAACTTCAAAATCGTCCTACATCGCTGCAGAAGTACCAACCCAGTGTTTACAAAGTAAACACCCTTTCTAAAAAAAAGGTAAAACAGCGACGTAGGACGATTTTGACGTTGGACAAGAAAATGAGATGAGAGTTTTTAGACATACCCTAACTGTTATGAACCAAAATACACAGAGTTCACGCAGAGCTAGACAAGATGAGCATTTGAGGTTAAAAAGTATATAAATTGTCATTTTTTAGAAAATAACCGATTGTTTCGCTCGATAAGACCCTTCTTCCTCAGCTGGGATCATTTAGAACACTTTGAAGCCGCATTTAAACTACATTTTGGAAGTTCAAACTCGCAAACACCATAGAAGTCCACTATATGGAGAGAAATCCTGAAGGGTTTTCCTCAAAAAAAAAAACATAATGTCTTTATGAATGAAGAAAGAAAGCCATGAACATCTTCGATAACAAGGGGGTGAGTAAATGAACCATACATTTTTGTTCTGGAAGTGAACTTCTCCTTTAATGTTCTTTTTTTGAGTCGTTAAATGTAAGGTTTTCTCATAAGTGATTAAAGAATTACTCAAAACCAACATCAATACAAAGACTACATTTTGGTTTTAAACTAGATTTTAGAAGATATTTCCTTGTCTTTATCATAGACACTTTTATTTATCATTGACCCACATGCAAAATTCAGATGTTGACTTCACATGAATCACTGCAACATCACACACACTCGCACACACACATTCTTTTAGCTCACACACTTGTGCTCAGATCTATCAGATATGACTTTTCATCCTCCTGTCTGGCTCTTCTTTACCTCCCGTGTGTCTCTCTTATTCGGGCAGCTGTCAACCCCGTTGGCCCCCTGCTGGTCCTAAAGCGGGAGATGGGAATGGTTTTTATCTCATCTTAATTCCAGCGGGGCCACAGACACGACAGACCCCTGCTTTATCACCGCGGCTCTGCACGAACTCTGTCTGCTCCTGAAGGAATTCATTACCATTCAGACAATCTCACACACACACACACAGCTATATGTGTATAAGTATATATATATATGTATAAGAGACATGGCCGTGAGATTGAGTCTGGCCTGAGATTGAGAAATATCTATGCAGGCACACCTCTGCAAAAATCAGGACAGCTTGACATATATTCATAGATATGCATTAAAAAACTAAGGATGTATATCAACACACACACATGCAGACATACACACACTCTCAGACAGATTAATGGTAGCTCAGTGCTCAGGTGTGTGTCTTTTGTCTTTCTGACAGACTGTATTCTCTTGAGACAAACCAGCTACACCCAAACACACACACACACGCTGAACGGCGTTCAGATACTAGGTTAACCGAGAGGCTTGCTTGAGTTGAGTTAGTTAGTCATCTTAAAGCATGTGTTCATTCTCAGACAGACAGGTCTGGCTGTAGCTTTAATTCAATCATCACACCTGAGTGAATCCTCTTGTATTTACTGTAGTGTGTCCACCTGCATGAGCAACAGAGCATGACACACACACACACACACACACACACATATACACACACAGTCTGCCTCATTGTTTGGAAATCGATGTTCTGTTCACAGGTGATGAGGCTGCAGCAGTGTAACAAGCCTTTTCAAAAGCTTTTAGAATTTAGTTTAGAAAGACTTTGTAGACTCACATTTAAGCTTAAGAACTCGTGAAAGCATGTTCAGGTCACATTTTACTCCTAAATTAAAATAAAGAAATTATGTTGTGTTTAAAAGACTGTTTTATTATTTTATTTTATTTTATTTTATTTTTTTATTATCACTTATTGCATAAATAGATTTTAAAATAACTAACCTTTTTATTTTTCATTTAAGTTTGTTTTATTACTTATTAAATAAGTTAATAATCATAATTATTTTGCATTGTTAAAATTTCATTTCATTACCACTTATTGAATAAATTTGTTTTAAAATAACCCATTTTATTTTATTTTATAATGTTTTTTTTTTATAATCACTTATTGAATAAATTCATTTAAAAAACATTTTATTTTATTTCATGATCTGTTATTGCATAAATTAATTTAAAAATAACACATTTTTAATGTTTCTTTTTTATTTTATTTTTATTTAGGATTAGTTATTGCAGAAATTAATTGTAAAATCAAACATTTTTTAATTTTATTTTATTGTTAAATAAATTCATAATCTTATTGGGATTTTTTTTTTTGCATTGCATTGCATTGCAATACATTGCATTGTGAAATTAATTTCATTATCAATTATTGAATAGATTCATTTTAAAATAAGCAACATGATTTTTATTTTATTACTTTATTTATCACTTATTGCTTTTAAAATAATTAGCTTTTTTTGTATTTTTCTTTTATTTGTCTTATTGTATTACTTATTAAATAAGATCATAACCTTATTTGGACTTTTTGCATTGCATTGAATTGTGAATGTCATTTCATTATCACTTACTGAATAAATTCATTTTAAAATAAACAACATTATTTTTATTTTATTTTCACTTATTGCATAAATTAATTTTAAAATAACTTGCTTTGTTGTCTCTTTTTAATTTAATTTAATTTTGTTACTTATTGATTTTTTTTTCATTGCCTTGCATGAATTTAATTTCATTATTATTTAAAATAATCAACATTATTTTTATTATTTTATTTTATTACTTATTTAAAAATGTCATAATCTTATTGGGATTTTTTGCATTGTATTCTATTGCATTGCATTGCATTGTAAATTTAATTATCACTTTTTTTTTATTTATTTATTTTCCAGACATGTTCTTGGCATTTTCCACAAAATTCATCCTTTGCCCTTGGCTTTAAACCAGCTTTCAACCCCAAACCGTTGGGTTTCTATGGAGTATACAGATAAAAAGATGAGCACTTTATGTAAATTGGCTGTATGTGTTACAATGTGAATGGACACCTGGAAGTGAAAGCAATTAAGAAGACAGATGGCCTGTGACACAGAGACAAATGCCTAGTGCCCAAATAGATCTTAAACTGAATTATCAATGCATAGAGTCCTCAGTCTTATTCAGATGACTGGTTAAATGCTTACATTGATGCATATGACCAGTTTATACAGGCTCCACGAATCACACATGAAACATGCATGAAGAGATACAGTACCTCATAAATGCACTCAATTCATTTTTAATGGCAGTGTACAAGAATTGTGCATTTAATCATTTTGCGTCGTAGTCTAGTATATAGATTTGTAGTATATTTGTATCAGAGAATTTATAGTTCAGCAAATAAGGTAGTCTGCCTAACATAATTTCCACCAAAAATGAAATAGCACTATAATATAAAATGAATTTTATCTTCTTAATTTTATCTTATTATTCACAATAAATATTTGAAACATTTTCAAATAATTTTAAAATGTAAGTTTCACTCAAACGTGCATTTTTTTTAGACTACGGAAGAGCTGTTTTCACTTTCGATTCGGCTTGTATTGAGCATTTTAAAGAAGCGTTCTCTTGTTGATAGCTTTTGTCAAGTGTTTCGTTTGATTCCCTTATTATTCCTGTTATCGTTTGTCCTTAGCACTCAGGCGCTGTTTTTCAATCGGACTATTTCGCTTCCACTCTCTTCTTTCTTTCTCCCTCCGTTCTTTCATTGAGCTTTTATAGCTTTTCATGTGTTGTGCAGTTGTTCCCTGTCGCTGTCTCTGTGAGATGACCCTCATAACAAATGACTCTGACAGACAGTAAACACTTCAGATGTAATTATGATTGGAGTGAGCGCAGAAAATCAGACTCCACTCGCCAGAATTTGACAAATGCAGTCATTACGAACGCTTTCTCACAATCCCCAGACCTCCAGCTCTCTGCTTTATACAGAATAATGCATGTGCCATGATTAGATTTGCTGTACTTCAGTGTCTGTTTTAGATAGAAACCTCCAGTATTTTATTTCGTCAGCTTTTTCATATTGAAAAAGTGTGCTGTTTTTTAATCATATTCAACCATACACACACAGATGGAGCTCTGAAAATCAGCCAAGTCTGTAATGTAATGTAATATTGGACATTTGAAGGTGCTCCTCCTCTCGTCTCTTTCTCAGGCTGATTGAGCGACAGGCGGACAGAGAGAGAGAGAGAGAGAGAGAGTGGAGGGGAGCGGAGGGTCAGCTGGCCGCCTGCACAGGGAAATGGAAATAGCTCCCGGTCCACCTCCAATGAATAGCAATTTCCAAGAGATGTGTGCTTTCCCTCCGCCACATCGCCTCCTCTCATTATTGAGACTTACACTTGGAAATTACTTACAGGATGATGAAAGTGTTTGTGTGAGTACACTGGGGTCCAGAAGTCTAAGAGCGTTAGTAAATTTTGCATTTTACCTCTATTTTTTGCAAATGTTTGCTTTTTCCTGAAAATGTAAACAATGTGGCTATACTGTGCTATCAAAACATTGCTTCGATTGTTAGCATCCCGCCTTGCCCGACAACAGCAACATAGGCTCCACCAATGGCACGAGTTTGGGGTGAGACCATCTGTTTTTTCCGACCAATGGCAGACTGGGGGTGTGTTCGGGAAACCTGTTCGGAAACAGTCAGTCTTTCTAATTCTATTCAGTGATGCTTTTGGCACAGATGAATTACTTAAAGGATTAAAGGAGAAATTAATTCCAGAATAAAAATTTCCTGATAATTCACTCACCTCCATGTCATCCAAGATGTTCATGTCTTTCTTCAGTCAAAATTAAGAAGAAATTAAAGTTTTTGAGGAAAACATTCCAGGATTTTTCTTCATATAATGGACTTCAATATGGGATCAATTGGATAAAAGTCCAAATTGCATTTTCAGTGACAAAGGGCATTAAATGGCTCTACATGATCCCAGCTGAGGAATAAGGGTCTTATCTAGTGGAAAACGATCAGTTATTTTCTAAAAAAAAAAAAAAAAAAAAAATTACATATACTTGTAAATATTTCTTAAATATGTACATGAATGTGCTTGTATTTATATATACATAATAATTACACACAGTACACACACATATATTAGGTGAACTCAAACTTTTATTATGTATGCGATTAATCGCGATTAATCTTTGCCAGCGCTAGTAATTATTTACTAGTTACTAATTACATCTTCAACAATGGAATTAGATTACTGTACAAATTACTCTCTCCAAAAAGTATTTAATTACTTGTTACTAATTACTTTTTAAATCCTATATCATCCTTGACAAGTTAATGATGCAGGAATAGACATTAAACAGTTCTTTTAATTCTTTTAAATATATAATAGATAACTACATAAATTATTCTGGTCACACTTTAGATTAGGGTCAGATTAACTAATAACTATGACTTTTGCCTCATTGTACTCCTAATTACTGCTTATTAATAATTAGAATTGGGTAGGATTAACGATTTAGAATAAGGCTTTGCAGAATAAGCAGCGAATATCCCAGTAATATTCATGCTAATAACCAACTAGTTATTAGTGAGAAATGGACACAGAGTGTTACCAATATTCCTATTAACTCACCAAAGTATTTAAAGTGAGAAGGGTACATAAGAAGCATGCATTTTAAGGTTAGACTTTACATTTTGGTGTTACATTTGGTAACACTTTAGTATAAGAACCAATTCTCACTATCAATTAGTTATTTATTAGCATGCCTATTATTAATATTAATTGGCTGTTTATTAGTACTTATAAAGCACGTGTTCTGCATGCCCATGTTCTACAATCCTAATCATACCCAAAACCTAAACTTAACAACTACCTTATTAACTAGTAATAAGTTAGGAGTTTGTTGAGGCAAAAGTCATAGTTAATGATTGCTAATAGCAAGAATTGGACCTTAAAATAAAGTGTGACCTTAAATTCACAATTGTATTGTATATAAATGTTTTACAGTCTATACTCAGTGTTAAGTTCAACTACATAAGAAATAACTGTAATTAAATTACAGAAAAAGTAAAGGAACACACCACTATTTTTGAAAATAGGCTCATTTTCCAACTCCCCTAGAGTTGGGTTGAGTTTTACCGTTTTGGAATCCATTCAGCCGAATGATATTACACAGCGCCTGAAAATACTCTCCCTGTGCAAGCAGGTGGTCACGTTGGTTATGTTGACAGAAGTTAGCCTATTATCAGGTGCTGCGTAATATTATTGCGCCTGCTGCACCCATGGTAAGGCAGCAAAGTTCCTTGATTGTTACGCCAGAATGAGGGGAAAAGTTCCTAGTCATATCAGCCTAGAAAATCGTAACTTTTAATTTTCCGTCGGTCTTAGTACACGATGTAACTACAGAAGAGTCAAATTTTAAAGTTGGAGGAGAAAATGAGATGGAGTTTTTTGCCCTACCCTACCTTTTTGAGCCGAAGTACACAGACGAAGAATTAACCATATGTAACCTTTCCAACGTGATTATGTAATGTGTGAAGTTGTGGATGAAGAGCTAGTGCGAGATGAGCATTTGTGGTTAAGTATGTAAATAAAAAATTTTTTTAAGAAAATGACCGATCGTTTCGCTAGATAACACCCTTATTCCTCAGCTGGGATCGTGTAGAGCCCTTTGAAACTGCAGTGAAGTCCACTATATGGAGAAAAACCTTAATTTCTTTTCGACTGAAGAAAGAAAGACATGAACATCTTGGATGACTTATGGGGTGAGCAAAGTCTGAAAGTGAACTTCTCCATTAATTCCCTTCCAGAATAAAAAATTCCTGATAATTCACTCACCTCCATGTCATCCAAGATGTTCATGTCTTTCTTCAGTCAAAATTAAGAAGAAATTAAAGTTTTTGAGCAAAACATTCCAGGATTTTTCTTCATATAATGGACTTCAATATGGGGTCAACTGGTTGAAGGCCCAAATTGCATTTTCAATGACAAAGGGCATCAAATGGCTCTACACGATCCCAGCTGAGGAATAAGGGTCTTATCTAGTGGAAAACTATCAGTTATTTTCTAAAAAAAAAAAAAAAATTACATATACTTGTAAATATTTCTTAAATATGTACATGAATGTGCTCGTATTTATATGTACATAAAAGCAACTTATCAGGATATTTTTATTCTGGGAGTGAACTAATCCTTTAAAGGAATAGTTCGCCCGAAAATTAAAATTTGCCGACAATTTAGTCACCCTCAGGCCATCCAAGATCAGAAAAGATTTGGGGGAAAAAACAACATTTAGCACATGACCACTCACTCACCAGTGGATCTTCTGCATTATGAATTATGGACTAAGGCTATTTTGGCTAGAAGTGACAGTTTAATTTGAAATGCCTTAAAGGAAAAGTCCACTTCCATAACAAAAATTGACAGATAATGTACTCACCCCTTGTCATCCAAGATGTTCATGTCTTTCTTTCTTCAGCTGTAAAGAAATTATGTTTTTTGAGGGTAACATTTCAGGATTTTTCTCCATATAATGGACTGGTATGGTGCCGAGGAAGAAGGGTCTTATCTAGCGAAACGATCTGTTATTTTCATAAAAATAATACAATTTATATACTTTTTAATGTCAAACGCTCGTCTTGTCTCGTTCTTCCCAAACTGTTTTTGTTCCGGTTCATGACAGTTAGGGTATGTCGAAAAATTCCCATCTCATGTTCTCCCTCAACTTCAAAATCATCTTATATCGCTGTTTTACCTTTTTTGTTAAGGGTGTTTGATCATCGTTTACAACCGCATTTGAGATCGTTTAAAGCCGCATTTAAACTCCTTTAATGATAGATTTGTTCATTACAAACTTGCAGCTTTTCACTTCACAAGACATTAATTGATGGATTGGAGTCATGTGGGTTACTTGTGGATTACTGTGATGTTTTTATCAGCTGTTTGGAGTTTCATTCTGACAGCACCCATTCACTGCAGAGGATCCATTAGTGAGCAAGTGATGTAATGCAAAATTTCTCCAAATCTGTTCTGATAAGGAAACAAACTCATCTATATGGACATCATTGTATGTGTTTAAGGAGGTTAATATGAAGCATACATCCATATATTTCTGTTTGCAATTATACTTATTTAAAAATACTTATTTTTGTTGCCAATCCTTTTTGTTTAACAATAAAAGATCAAAAGAAGCATTGAAAATGATTGCAAAGGCAGTGGTAGAGGTTGAGCGCCTGTCCTTTTGTGTTGCTTTATGCATTCTCCATCAATAAAAGAGGGAGAAAGAAAGATGCAACAAAGAATTTAGGCAAAGAGGCAAAAACAAAAGCAAGAACAGCTTTAGAAAAAGTGGTTTTGATATACTGCAGCGTCGTGGAGGCGTAATTAAACAATATTTCTGTGCTTTGGTGGAGCCCCTCAGCATATGCCATATGTCACCTCGCTTCATCATTGACAAGCACACCAGCCTCAGCAAATAAACCAGAGCAGGGCCGGCAAATAAAGATTTATTAGACTTTTATATATTTATACCTTTCTCGTGCTTTTATTCCAACCCTTTAAATATATTTACATGGAAAACAAAAACTATATACTGTATATAAGGCTATATCTTTTGCATCCAGGATATTTGTGCATGAGCTAGCGGTTTGTGGTACCTACAGAGCAGATATTGAGCATTAATTGTTGTTTTTCAGTTGTTAAACTTTTTATATTGGCTATTATAAAATGGAAAATTTGCTAATCTGCAGAACAGATACTGTAGGTGCACGCACCACCCTGAGGAAGAGAACAACAGACAGCTGATGACTATGAGGGCGACGACTCTCATAGACACACACATGTACACACACTCACTGGGAGACCCATTTCCCTCATGCCTATTCATTGTGTATATAAAAGTGTGTGTGTGGGAGCCTTCTGGCTTCAAAGAAGGTTCATAGCTCAGAACAGATAAGCATGGCAACGTTTGTCCTTATATTTAGACTGTCTTTTGCTCTTTTTTCCTCCAATGTATTGTCTATATCTGTTGCGTGTGTGTGCATATGTGGCTTAGATGTAGTTTGCATAAACAAAGCTCTCACTAAGTGTAAACTAAACTAAATCTTCCCTTGGGTTTTCAGAAAGTTCTCAATTGGAACATCAATTAATAAAATGAAATTAAAAATTCATAAATATTATATTATTTTCTATAAATTATTATTTCTATAGATATGATATTATTTTAAAGAAATTAATACTTTTATTCAGCAAGAGGATGGATTAAGTTGATCCATAGAGACGGATAGTTACAAAAGATTTCTATTTAAAAAAATAAATAAATAAAAAGCTAGTCTTTTGAACTTTCTATTTGTCAACGAATCTTGACAATAGTGTGTCACAAATTTCCTAAAATATTAAAGGATTAGTTTACATCCAGAATAAAAAATTCCTGATCATTTATTCACCTCCATGTCATCCAACATGTTCCTGTCTTTCTTTCTTCAGTCGAAAAGAAATTAAGGTTTTTGAGGAAAACATTCCAGGATTTTTCTCCATATAGTGGATTTCAACAGCGATCAACGGGTTGAAGGTCCAAATTGCAGTTTCAATGCAGCTTCAAAGGGCTCTGCACAATCCCAGCTGAGGAACAAGGGTCTAGCAAAACGATCAGTCATTTTCTTAAAAAAAAAAACAAAGTTTATATACTTTTTAACCACAAGGCACATGCGTGTCTTCACGCGTTATGTACAGTAATCATGTTGTGGACTTTCTTTGCACATTCACTTTGTAAATACTGGGTCGGTGCACATACGTGATTATGTAATGCATGAGGTCGAGCTAGTGCATGATGAGCATTTGTGGTTAAAAAGTATATAAATGTTTTATTTTTATTTTAGAAAGTCACTGTTTCGCTAGATAAGACCCTTATTCCTTGACTGGGATTGTGTCCTTTGAAGCTGCATTGAAACTGGACTTGAACATTCAACCCGTTGGCCATCAATGAAGTCCTCTATATGGAGAAAAATTGAATGTTTTTCTCAAAAACCTTAATTTCTTTTTGACTAAGGAAAGAAAGATCATCTTGGATGACATGAGGTGAGTAAATTATCAGGAAATTTGTATTTATGAAGTGAACAAATCTTTTAAGCAACATAGATAAGAAGAATAAATCTTTTTTTGAGCACTAAAATTCAGTTTTGCTATCACAGGAATAAATTGCATTTCAAAATGTATTTGTTTATTTTAAAGTGTTTTTTTTTTTAAAGTTATTTTAAATAACATTATTTTACTATATATTGTAGTAATATTTCACATTTTTTACTGTGTTTTTGTTCAGTTAAATGAAGCATTTTATCAAATACCTTTAAAAAAAATCTTACTGACCCAAACTTTTAAATGGTATATTATATTATGTACAAAAGAGTAGATTGTACAGTATAAAAACATTGGAAGTGCCCATTTAGATACAAGCAAAAGAAAGCAAAAAAGGAAACCATGTGTTTGTAGAATCGTGAATAGTGGTAGCAGTAATCATGCAGAGATAGTGATCTTCAGCTGATTAAGCCTGTTACGACAAGCTAAACCGACATCCTGAGCATCTTTCTCTCTCTCTCTCCCCTCAAATGTAACTCAATCCAGTCGTGTGCTCCTCCCAACACTAACCAAATCACAACATCCCACTCCTACTGTTAATTCATTTTGACCAGAGACAGAAGTTGTGTGGTTTGCAGGAGCAGAGATGAGCTGAGATGCAGAGCAGCTGTAATAAAGCCATCATGCAGGGACTGAGAGGACTCCTAGATAGCCTGACTCAATCTGGGTGGCATTCACTGCTGTCTAATTAACTTAAATGCATTAGGGAGCAGTTAGACTGCCTGCCAACAGCTCAGAGACAGGCCTCTAAATCAGCCCGTTGTTGGATATAGTGCAGAGTCACCAAGAGAATTATGGGTAATAAAGTTTGGCTAACCATTTATTTGTCTGGTCATGAGTTGTAGCTGTTCATGAATGCATAAGATGACAGTGGAGATTCATTTGGAAAGGTCTGATTTTAATCCACACACCTGTGAAGAATATCAAGACGCTTTGATTGTTCACCAAACAAAGTCAGACTCTGAACAGAGAGACACACTTCACTTCACCACACTTCACACTTCTTTTTCTGGTTTTCCAGATACCAATTTGTTAACAGTTCAAGTAAACTATAGTAACCCATTTGCACCACAAAGTAAAAAAAAAAATACACTGACCAAAATTAATAAATGCAACACTTTTGTTTTTGCCCCCTTTTTTCATGAGCTGAACTCAAAGATCTAAGACTTTTTCTATGTACACAAAAGGCCTATTTCTCTCAAATATTGTTCACAAATCTGTCTAAATCTGCACTCTTAACCCGAATTAGTTGACTTTACTAGAAATTTGCGTGGAAACCCGTTGCACTAAACAAGATTAGTTTTTACAAATCTAAAACTAAACGG
>JAHKKF010531063.1:0-10187 GCA_019740295.1 Labeo calbasu | reverse complement strand
AGTTTACGGTAAATTTCACTGTTCACTGTAAATTTTAGGGCCTTTTACCGTTAACCATTTAACAGGTTTTTACTGTAGCATTTTTACAGTATTTTTACTGTTAAATTCACGGTAATTTTTTACAGTGTAATTAAATAAATAGGCCTACAATTAAAGTAGGTATGGTTCAGATGAGGGTTGGGAATTACTGAGGGCTTGTGTCAAAAAATGAACAAAAAAGCCCCATAACTTCTAGACAAACAGACAAAAAAAAAGCCTCCGCACAATTAAACAATGTATTGTGGCTGTCACGATTAAAATGAAGCATGAAAATGAAAATACATTTAGATTTCACTCACACTGCATCAGATTGCTTTTATTGCCTTTTTTATTGCTTTTATGTCCAGTGTCAAGCCTTACAACCAATCAAATACATTTCTGATGAACTTAGAAATGCATTGGCCAATCAGAGGTGGTTAGATTAGTCAGCGCTGAAACATCAGAGTTGTGTCGATTGTGCACACTTGCACATTCCCTCATCATAAACAGCACAGTGCAGATACAATGATACAATGTAAATAAAAGATTAATTTCATAGCTTCAGTGATTATAACAAGAGTTTTTGCATAACATGCGCTAGACTAGATGTCATGGACCAACATATTTGTCTTTGAAGCCAGAATGTGACACGCCCAAAATGCAGACACCAAACAAAAACGTTTCATATTATCATCTATATCGATATTAACAATCATTATTACAATAATCTACAATAATGATTTTAGTCATAGTATTGCAGCCCTATGAGCTCCTACTTTTTACATGTAGATACAGTTTTAAATAGTTAATTGTTATTGACAACACTTATAAGTAATTAATTAAAGTAATTAGGTAAATTTGAGCATCATAGTACGGTGGTTATAATAAGATGATTATAAAAATTGCTCTCACAAATGTAAAAATTCCCCAGGCGGTAAATATACTTGTTATTGTGAGTGGAAAACTGGAATGGAACAATCATTCTAAAAGCTTAAATTTGTAGCTTCACCATAGGAGCACTCTTATAAAACTTGGTGAACTAATGGTAAATATTTTTCTATTAATAGCAGTTGTTTTTGTTTTCTTTCCTGTTTGACCCTGTCTGTCTCTTTGTGTGGCTCCAAAAGTCATTAACATCCTCTAGTGCACTGCGATCCCACTGAGATAGGACTAATGTCCTGAAGAGCATCTCTAAGTGTGTGTTGACATCAGAGTATCAGTCACATGAGGGAGCATCGCATGGAATGTTTGGGCTTACATCAACACCTCAAACTGTAAAAACAACACTGAAAGTTTGCATGGCAGCAGTCAGATGCTTCAAAGACTATCCTGAAATGACACAACAATAGCAGGAGTTTCAGCTTGAGAAACATTACAAAGAAGTTACTCATTATATTTACAGAGTAAACATTGCGAAACCTTATTGCCTGTTGAAGCTTCACAATGTGTAATACACAATCTCACAGTCGTTGAGAATACTGTTAAATAACAGTGGCTGCGTTACTGGAAAAACATCCTAAATCAGAATTTAATTTTATTTAGGAAGTAGGCAAGAATTAAGATAGGAAGTTTCTGTAATGCGGTTCCAAATGGAATATGTGCTCCCGAAACCCCACGGAAAGCTCTGTGGATTTCCACCGAATTTAAACATGCGTCATTATAAGCCGCCCTAAGCATGTTTGCTTAGGAAATATTTTGGCTTTTATTACACTCTCATGCAAACAGTGCCAAACAACAACTCAATCAGCTACTGGCATTTTGAAATCTCACAGATATCTACCAAAATTAGTACAGACAAATACAAGTCAAAATAACTGATTTGTTTTGAAATTCAATTCTAAACTAATTTAAATGTACATTTAGATTCTTAGATCAATCGTGGATGAGCTTTAGTTGTGCCACTTCCACTTCCAGAACAAACATTTACAGATAATGTGCTCACCCCCTTGTCATCCAAGATGTTCATGTCTTTCTTTCTTCAGTCGTAAAGAAATTATGTTTTTTGAGGACAATTTTCTCCATATAGTGGACTTCTATAGTGCCCCGAGTTTGAATGTCCAAAATGCAGTTTAAATGCAAACGATCTCAAAAACGGTTGTAAACGATCCCAGCCGAGGAAGAAGGGTCTTATCTAGCGAAATTTTCTTGGTCCTGTCTTGCTCTGCCTGAACTCTGTGTATTCTGGTTCAAGACAGTTAAGGTATGTCGAAAAAATCATATTTTCTCCCTTAACTTCAAAATTCATTCAAAAATTGTCCTACATCGCTGCAGAAGTACTGACCCAGTCTTTGCAAAGTAAACATGCAAAGAAGATCAAACCCAAAAAAGGTAAAACAGCGATATAGGACGATATAGGACAGAAGTTGAGGGAGAACATGAGTTTTTTGACATACCTTAACTGTCAAGAACCAGAGTTCTGGCAGAGTAAGACAAGACGAGTGTGTGACATTAAAAAGTATAAATTTATATAGTACAAATTGTGTTTTTTTTGTGAAAATAACCGATCGTTTCGCTAGATAAGACCCTTCTTCCTCGGCTGGGATCGCTTGAATTTGATCAAACTGCATTTGGAATCATTTGAAGCTGCATTTAAACTTCATTTTGGAACTTCAAACTTGCGGGCACCATAGAAGTCCACTATATGGAGAAAAATGTCCTCAAAAAACATAATTTCTTTACGACTGAAGAAAGAAAGACATGAACATCTTGGATGACAAGAGGGTGAGCACATTATCTGTAAATGTTTGTTCTGGAAGTGGACTTCTCCTTTAAGATCCATTAATATCAGTAATAATAATCATTTTAGGTAGAAATATTAAAATCATTAAAAAGCAATGTTCATGCCATTTTTAAAAGTCTAGTCACATCAGTGTTCTGTACCTAAAAAGGTCAATTAATTTTACCAAATGTTCTGTAATCTACTTAATCATATTCTTAGGAATGCATATTAATCAAACAATAAATCAGCTGTAAAGTAGAAAGAAAAGTCTAAAGTTAGTATAAATATCTAGACTGAGCTAAATGTATTTTCATATCTCAGTTTTCATAAGAGAGTTAATAAGATTGGGAAAATGTGTGTCTTGGATATAATCCTGAAATATTTTTGTTCATTTTGGAATCTCTGCAGTCCATCAAAAAGTCCCCAAAGGCCATGGATTTATGATTTTAATGCTCTTTATTTTGGCATGCTAGTAGTTTAAATGGCTGAAAACAACAACAACAACAGCTCTGAAGAAACAAATCTCCAAAAAATCCTCTTATTTGTTTATTTAGTGGAATAGTTGCACGACACAAGTTCAATTTACTTTCAATTATATATTTTTAGTAGTTTAACTATAGTATGAAAGGCACTTTACACAAGTTTGAAATTCTTCCGCATGCTTGTACATTAGACTACAGTGACCTCCACTAATACGAGAGAGAATAATCCTTATGACGAGCGATAGTCCGAAAAGGCAGGCGGCGATACAGTCGAGAACGGGGAGCCAGGCGAGGGAAAAAACACTGGGAACTAGGAACTGGGGAACAAGGAAACTAGGGAACGCTAACAATAGAACACAATAACAACTCAACAATCCGTGACTTGCATGGGGAAAGTCTGGGGCTTTTATAGTGCGCCTGATTGGCTACAGGAGGCAACGCAATCGGCGCGATGGGTGATGGGAGTAGTAGTCCGGGGTGCAAAGCAACAGTCTGTGTGTAGTGACAGGGTGAGAGTGACATCTGGCAGTGAGCAAACCGCAGGACACCGACCAGATTCGTGACAGTACCCTTGGTAAATATGAGCAGAAGGTGGCTGTGAAAATAAATCTGCATTGTTTATACCTTTTTTATTCAAATAATTCACAAAATTCTAACCTATCATTGTAGTACAACAATGGAAAATGGGGGGAAAATCTCATTATCAAATTAATGTTTTTTTTTTTCTAGTTAACGCTGGCCACAATTATTGGCACCCAATAACTGCAACATGCTATTCCCAAGATAACAGTTTATGAGTTTTCTCCTATAATGCCTGATGAGTTTGGAGGACACCTGACAAGAGATCAAAGACCATTCCCTCATACAGAATCTCTCAAGATCCTTCAGATTCCCAGATCCATGTTTGTGCTTTTTCTCTTCCGTTCTCCCCACTCTTTTTCTACAGGGTTCAGTTCAGTGAACTGGGACGGCCATGGCAGAAGCTTCATGTTGTGCTCAGTGACACATTTTTGTGTTGTTTTTGATGTTTGTTTTGGATCATTGTCTTGATGGAAGATCCAACCACCGCCCATTATAAGATTTCTAACAGAGGCAGTCAGGTTTAGATTTCATGAATCCATGATGATGTGAACAAGATGTCCAGGAATTCCAGCACAAAAATAGGCCCACAACATTAACGATCCAGCAACATATTTAACCGTGGGATACTTTGAAGTACATAGGGTGGCATGGAATACTTTTTATCCCTGTTTGCATCAACTTCATCTGGTAGGTTTGCTGCAAAAAAGCTCGGCAGTTCGGTTTGAAGTTCAAGTTGTGTCTGACAACAATTGTAAATATGCTGGAGTTTTTCTTGGAGGATTTTTCTTTTTTTAGGCTTTCTGACCCCAGGACTCAACCAGTCTCTGCAATTCTCCAGCTGTGATCCTTGGAAACTCTTTGGCCACTGAAATTCTCCTCTTCAGAATGTATTAGGACAATGTAGACACACGTCCTCTTCCAGGCAGATTTGTAAATTTTAGATGTTTGGAACTTCTCAATCATTGCACTGATAGTGGAAATGAGGATTTTCAATGCTTTATATATTTTCTAACAGTCATTTTCTCTTTTGTGAAGCTCAACAATCTTGTTCTGCCCATCAGAACTACGTTCTTTGGTTTTACTCCTTGTGGTGGATGATTAAGAAAATTTGGCCTTCGTGTTCATCATATTTATAATCCTGTGGAACAGGAAGTCATGGCTGGACAGTTTTCATGCTCCTAATCACACTAGTGTGCTAGAAAAAAAAATGTAAATGGGAATATACTTATGTACTCATAACAATTTCTAGGGGTGCCAATAATTGTGGCCAACATGCATTGGAGAAAAAACATGTGACTTTCCCCCACTTTCCATTGTTTTACCCACCTTTGCTTATATTTACCAAAGGTGCCAATATTAGTGGAGGGTACTGCATAGTAGGCTACATTATGTAAAATAATTATGCATGATGATACAGTACTGTGTAAAACTCTGCCTGTTCCAGAAGTGTAGTTGCATTGCAATGACAAACACTTCTTGTTTCTTGGTTTCTCACATCTGTAATAAACAGATCATAATCACAAAACCAGCCATGGAGGTGAACTGTGCTAAAACATGCAGTGGTGCACACACACCGAAACAAAACTTGGCATCATGGTGGTGTGAGGGGGTGATCCCACAGAGAGACTGAGTAAGAGACAGACAGATGATAATCAGTAAACCAATAAACTAATACATGGTTTACACAACCAAGCGCTTGCTTTTGGAGGGAAGATACTAAACATGTTTAAACATCATTAAAAACATCATTAAAGTCAACAGAAAAGTTGAGGAAATATACCTGGAAATTTAGCAGGAAACTGTAGAGATGGATTCTGCCTGACGTCATTCCAGGACTTGTCTCAACACATATATTTTATAACTACAGTAGTGTTTCACCCACAGAGAATCACCTGCTGAAAGCTACGGATTTCCACAGAATGGAAACCTGTCATTTAAAAGCTCTTCACATCATGTTTGTGTGTGTATTTATTCCTGACTAATTAATAATTAATAAGAGACTGTAGTGCTTCCAGCTTTATTTATTTATGACATTTACAATGTTATAATGTAAGACGGTAAAAACATTTATAATGTTGTAAGATATTTTGATAAGAAATGCTGTCTTTTATTAAAATCCTGTTTTTTTTATTAGAAAAACTTTTTTTTTAAATATTGATAATAATGAGAACCATTATTAATAACTGCAGCAGCAAATCAGTATATTAGGTACCACTTTATATTAGGTGGTCTTAACTACTATGTGTCACGTTGTGTGGAGCACAGAGAACACAGGAGACTCAAAGTTCACTTTCTCAATATTAAATGACGAAATTGCAGGGGAATACAACTCAGGAACATACAGCAACATAGACAGACGTTAAACCGGACACGAACAAACAGGAAAAAATACACAGGGGATAATTAATAAAAAAGCAGTTGCAGGGAATAATGAATAAACCAGGAAACAGACCATATAAGGAAACACAGGAACTAAAGCAGGGGGAAAACTCGGAACACAAGTCCACAACACTGACACTATGTACATACATTTAAATTAACCATTTGATACAATGCACTTATTGTGCACATACATGTTTTTAAATTGTACTATATATTTTAAAAATACCTGCATGTAATTACATCTGTAATTACATATATAATTACGCTGTTGACCCATCCCTTACACCTTAACCCACTATTAAACCTACCTATACCACCAAACCTGTCCCTAAACTTACCTGTATTCCACCTCAATAGCAGCACTATAACACTATAATAAGAACAGTTAATTCATTGTACTTTTTTTGAGGTAAGTACATAGTAGTTAAGGCCACCTAATATAAAGTGGGACCGTATTATAATGATTTCTGAAGGATCATGTGATGCTGAAGACTGGAGTAATTTTGCTGAAAATTCAACTTTGCATCAAAGAATAAATTACATTTTAAAATACATATTAAAAAAGAAAATGGTTATTTTATATAATAATAATATTTCACAATTCAAAACAAAATCACAGATTTTTACAATATTTTTGATTAAATAAATACTCAGTGAACATAAGAGACTTTTACATTACAAAATAAAATACTAAAAAAATATATTTTGACCAGTAGTGTATATCTAAAGGACTGATGTCTGTGGGATATAATAATAATAATAATAATAATAATAATAATAATAATAATAATAATAATAATAATAATAATAATAATGCAATTTAGTCAATCAGTCAGTCAATCTAGGCCTGCTAGTGTTTTATGAGTTCTTAGTTGTTATATGCTTCATTATAATTTCCGCCCCCTAGCTAAAAGAAGGCCAAACTGGAATATCTTGGTTCCGACAGAGACCAAGGGTTTGGCATGTCTAAGTGAAGCAGCTGTGTTTACTTACAAAAGTTTACTCTGGAACTACGCTGTCTTTTGAACAGTCTTTAGCATCAACAATCTCCACTGTCTTTACAGTGGCTGTTTGGACTTCCTTATGAACACGCAAATGCTAAAGTGAGTACTGCATAATGTTTACAGCCATGCATTACTAGAAATGTTTATCCATCTTTAAGAAATTGAATGCAAACAATCTGCAACAAGATGTGAATTAAGATTATTTTCTGTGACTTAATGGCTGATAAAGCTGAATTTCATTTCTTTTTTTTTTTCTTTTTTCTTTTTTGTAATATGAAGGTCACATTAAAACTGACTGAGACATTTATTTAGAATTAATTTTATAGTTTTACTCTTGTCTAAGATCCAGATTTTCGATATTACATATGAAATTTGTCATTAAAAATGTTATATGCAACTATAATGATCTAAACAAAGGCTGAAATAAACAAAGCCTTTCAGTACACTGTAAAAAATAAAAATAAAAACAACAATGACTTAAAAAAATTGTTTCAACTTAAAAAAGTAAGTGTTTGTGCTGCCTTAAAATTGTATGTTTACTCAGCTCATCAATATCCATGTTTTCATGTAGTACAGCTTAACATTTCATGTTGACTAAACAGCACAAACACTTACTTTTTTAAGTTGAAACAACTTTTTTTTACAGTGTATGTATAAATTAAATGATCCCTCACAGTGTTCATGTTCAAAAAAAAAAAAAAAAAAAAAAACATGTATTTGTTCGATGCATTATAGTTTGAAAAAAAACAACAACGTTTTTAACAATCACATTCATAATAATGCAACATAACCAAAACGCTGTTGTCATCTTCCTTTACATAGTTAATCATTTTGCTGATGATTTTGCTGTGATGACAGGAGAATAAATAATCACACATTTAGCTGGAGTTTTCTCATAGCTCAATGCTTTGATGTTCCAAGCAACCTCACTATTACTCGATGCACATTGTGGTCGTAGACTTAATTTGAAACATGAATTCTTCTTTCTTCTTTCTTTGAAACAGATGTTGTCATTTACATGAAGGAGATAAATTTAGACTGATGATTTGACCGCTGGGAGATTTTATTCCTTTGTTTAGTGAAAAGTGAGAAAAGCTTCTCAAAAGCTTCTTTCAAGGAGGACACAAATTATGGTTTGTGTTAGCAAACTCAACACTATAAACATGCTCCTTTTTTCTCAAATTAAACCTAATATAAACAGTACACCACACCCATACAAAATGCTTTCCAGCGAAAAGTCCAGTCTCTTATTTCAAATAGGTAAATAAAACACAAATAAGCCTGTTATTTAGCAAGATATCCCAAATAATAAACAGAACGCATTGCATGGTTCCATGGAACGTGTGAATTCTGGAATACGTCAGTGGACACGAAGCCAGTTTGTGCTCAGAATGCTGTCTAATGCACTTTCCTTTATGATTTCCTCAGCAAAGCCACAAACTGTGATTAGCTGAGGCATTGCAGACTGTCTAAACAAAACAGAGCCACACGTTCTTTGAGCCTTCCATTACTGGCACTGTGGGGCATAATCACATGCACAACATCACAATCAGTTCACTGACAATAGATATTTAACATTAGCAACTTGCAGATTTTGTTGTTGTACTAAGCTTAGCTGCTTGCGTTACATAATAGACCCTATTTACTTAAAGCACATTCCTAGCTTTATTGTGTTTGATTTGTTTGTGCGCTCTGTCCCAAATAAAAGAAGTGCTTGTGTTCTTAACTTTTAGCAAAAATGCTGCGCTCCCTCTGAAATAAATTACTTTTCAGCTGCTCTGTTAGATTTTGCTGTATTTGACTGATCAGTGGTTTGGGTGGCTCGCCATATGTATTAGATTTCTCTAATACATAAAATAAGTAAGCTTAACCAGAGTTCATGTGGGGAGAAGAATTTATCGAAGAAAGTCGTGTAGCATAGCCGTCTTCTAGATCTTAACCCTTGTAAGGGTCTGAAGCTTCTCCCTAGTTTCTTCCAAAATTCTCCATAGCTCCTCCCGAGCTTCTGCATAACTTCTACCATAGTTCTGTCTGTAAGACAGAACTTTATACCTAAAGACAAATGTCTAGAAACCCGCTGGAGATCCTGCAATCTACAAGAAGTTCCTGTTTGGTTCACACCTTTGCAGAGACAATTCCTGTTAAATGCATCTGGGGCACGGTCACAATGTAAATGCATCTGTCTAAAATTACACATAATCTTTCAGCTCAAATAATTTTTCAACTCCTCCCTCCATTCCCACCTGTTTATTTTCCGTTATGAATGGATCAAATTTAAGACCCGCTCTAAAAACTTGAACTTGGAAATAGAATCAAGATGTAAAATAGTTGTGAATGGCATTTTATGTTGGCTTTAAACTAGGCTATTTAGTAACTTGTTGAAACTGTGACTTATTGCACAGCAGTTGTTACATATGAAAAGTTGATTCAGTAGTTTGACCAGCAGAGTTTCACTAAATATTGGAGAGAATCCCCACGCTCATTGGCTGCTGCACTGTAAATATGCTAGTGTAGTGTTTGGAAATGTGAGGAGAAAGAATCAGACAATGAAACACAATACTTTTTGTGCTTTTCCAATGGAGACAACAGGAGAATCACTGCATGCGCAAGGAAGCTGAAAAGCCAGTAGACAGAATAACCAGCAAATACAAAATATGAGCATAAACATTGGTATGGCATATGCAAGGTGAAAAGATCTGATGATGGACAGGCACACTCTTAACCCGAATTAGTTGACTTTACTAGAAATTTGCGTGGAAACCCGTTGCACTAAACAAGATTAGTTTTTACAAATCTAAAACTAAACGGGTTAAGCTTTATAAACATAAAAATGTTAGTGGGTGCAGTAGACAAATCAGGTTTGCATTAGTAGTCTTTACTGAAAACCATTAGTTCACACTATTTTTTTTTTTGGTGTACAATTTATATTAAAAAATCTTATTGAATATTAATTCTATTGATAAATGTTATATTACATAATGCCTTATAATTAAGAAATAA
>JAHKKF010531062.1:0-14118 GCA_019740295.1 Labeo calbasu | reverse complement strand
GAGGGACTCATATGCAACTATTACAGAAGGTTCAAACACTCACTGATGCTCCAGAAGGAAAAACGATGCATTAAGAGCCGAGGGGTGAAAACTTTTGAGCAGAATGGAGATATGTAAATTTTTTTATTTTGCCTAAATATCATGTTTTTTCATTTAGTACTGCCCTTCAGAGAAGATAGTCATGTTTCTTAGAAGACAAAATTTTAAGCTACTGTAAATTTATCCTGATCTTCAAATTCCAAAAGTTTTCACCCCCGGCTCTTAATGCATCGTGTTTCCTTCTGGAGCATCAGTGAGTGTTTGAACCTTCTGTAATAGCTGCATATGAGTCCCTCAGTTGTCCTCAGTGTGAAAAGATGGATCTAAAAATCATACAGCCATTGTTGGAAAGGGTTCAAATACACAAAAATGCTTTAAAACCAAATAATTTGTGGGACCTTAAGGATATTTCTGAAGAACAGCAGACAGTTTAACTGTATAGGACAAACAAGGGACAACTATCATTAAACAAAATGACACAGCGTGGATCATTCAGGTAAAAACACAGTATTTAGAATCAAGGGGATGTAAACTTTTGAATGGGCTGTAAACGTCTTTTATGTGAAATATCTTTTCAGGTCAGTACTAAATAAACAATAACACGCATTGTATGACCCCTCTTACTTTGGTAAAATAATTAACATTTTTAATGATTCTGAAAGGGGGATGCAAACTTTTGACCTCAACTGTAAAGCACATTAAAGAATAAAAATTATTATGCAAATTTTAGACCACTAAATCCTACCCCATACCTAAAATTAACAACTAACAAAAAAATCTTACCAAACCTGTACTATTCAGAATTAGGAAGCATGTACTAATCTAAAACAAACCTTCAACCCTAGACACATTACTTTTAATGTACTGCACTAGACACTTCTAGCAGATGTTTAATAAATCAGCTGAGAATTATTGAATTTTTGTTCATAAACAGTCATAAAAATATCATTTTACTGACACACTTGGAGCAATTTTTCCTCCTGTTTATTCCACCAGCAGATATTGCTGACAGCAGTCTGGGCTCTGATACACAGGCCTAATTACAGGCTGTCTGAGACACATGCAATTTTATAAACTAATGGAGACCTTTCCGATCAGCAATGCCACCACAATGGCACGAGCAGACCTCAGCCTGCCACACTTCAGTTGCTCCTCAATCACATGAAGAAGAAATAAACACTGAAAATCAAACATATGAGAGACAAAACCATGCGATCGCCAAATATGAAGCTGAAAACAGCAAAATAGCCCCATTTGTGGCTGTCACGGTCAGTTGAGTCTTTCTCCTGGTAGATGGATGGATAAATGGATGGAGTCTGTGCGGTGGGGTATGAGTATATGAGATGTCTGACAGTTATTATAGCAAGCGCACAGCTGGGATTATTGACATGAAACCCACAATCATACATTATAATGATAAAACAGGCCAAATAAGCATGAAATCAATGAACAACCCCAAGTGAACCAACCAATCAGGTCACATTGACTGGTCTGTAGGAGTATGTCAGAGCTGTGGCTTTGAGAAATCAAAGATGCTAGGATTAAAAATGAACTTGGACGCTGCTGAATGTGTCACATTGGAGCAGTTTGGGAATGTTGAAACCTTGTGTCGGGATGCTTATTCCCTTGCTATCCTGCATCGCCCTGCTTCACTCCAAGATCCCGATCTGTAAAGGAGCTTTTTCTCCTCCAACAAAAGCCATATTGATTCAGCGTGGAGGCCATGGCCCTGCTGACTGACACCACTAAAGAAAAGTGAGGCTCCCAAACAGTCTCTGACACATTCTCCTCCCCGCGTCTTTCCCAGCCGTCCGGGCAGGATGATAAAAACCTCCACATATCACTGGGAGGGGGCGCTGGGAAAACATACCGCTCAAACAGCTGGGTCGCCAGTCAACACAGCTAACCTGCTGTTCACAACAGCCACTAAACCCCATAAATTTACCTCAAAGATGTGCCAAAGTTGACACCAAAAAATAGAAATAGGCTTGTCTTTGAGAAAGATGGATGAGTTCACAGACAGGCGGAATGACTGAGATTTTCAGCGGGCGGCAGCCGAGGTGTGATCGGTAGACACTGTCGCCAGTGTGTACAGATGCCCCTGAGTCACCATCAAGAGCTGAGAGGTCTACTGTCTCCAGAGCGAGATGTGGATCATGCAAACAATGCGCTACTGTAGCTGAGCTCAGGCAGCTGACCTGACGCATGCATTGTCTGCTCAAACACAGAGCGTGGTGCAACACACAATGGTCAACTATTCTCCTGCCTACACTACCTCTCTAAACTACCTCCTTCTGTTACAGGAGACCTCAGCTCATCCAGGCCACAGTGCTGTGCCACAGATTACTGAAGATGAAGTATATGTACTGAATGCAGTGCTGAGAAACAGCGCATCTTACAATAGTATGTATTTTATAGGAATGCACCATTGTTAACATTACGCCAACACTGATAAGCCTTTTTTTAAGTTAACCGATAAATAGCTAATGTAAAAATTATATACTATTTTGTCTAAATAAATTTAAAATAAAATGCTAAAAACTAAAATCAATCAGCTGATAATGATAAGCGTATATATTTTTTTCCATGTTAAGTCTGATAAGCATAAATCGCTGATATAAATTTTAAAACTATTTTGTCTAGATAACTAAAAACAAACAAACAAACAAAAAACACTAAAAGCAAAAATCATTTTGGTTAATACCAATAAACTGATAAATGGCTTATAATTCTATGCTATTTTTTAAAAAATGAAATACTAAAAACTAAAATAGACTGAAATATACTGATAAGCCAAAAATTTGGTCAATACCAATAAACCAATAATTTTTTTTTTCATGTTAAGGCCAATAACCGACAAGTGGCTTATAATTCGATGCTGTATTGTGAAAAATAAAGCACTAAAACCTGAAATAATAATTGCCCGATACTGATAAGCCAATAATTATTTTTTTTCATGTTAAGGCCAATTACTGATAAATGGCTTAAATGGTTAAAAAAAAAATAAATAAAAATAAAAATAAAAGCTAAAATCAGTTACCGATAAACCGATATATATAGATTTTTTTTCCACGTTAGGGCCAATAACTGATAAATGAATTATAATTCTAAGCTATTTTTTGTAAAAAAATAAAGCATTAAAAAGTACAATAAATCAACCGATACTGATATGCGAATAATTCCTTTTTTTTCCATGTTAAGACCAATAACTGATAAATGATATTAAAATTTTAAACTATTTTATTTAAATTTAAAAAAGAAAACACAATAAATACTAAAATCAGTTGGTCAATACCAAAAGACTGACAATTTTTTAATGTTAAGGCCAATAACTGACAAATGGCTTATGATTCTAAGCTATTTTGTCAAAAATAAAGCAGTACAAACTAAACTAAAACAAGCAATACTAATAAGCAGATAATTCGTTTTTTTTTTTTTTTTTTTCATGTTGGAAAGCAATAAATGTCTGATATTAAAACTCTATGCTGTTTTGTCTAAATAAGTTAAAAATAAAACACAAATATCTAAAATCAATCTGCCGATACTTATAAGCCAATATAGGCAATATAATAACCGATAAATGGCTCATATAATTTTTTTTTAACTATTTTATCTCATATAAAATTAAATATATAAACAAACAGACAATAAGTAAACAAACAAACAAATAAATAAATACAATCAATTATGTTAAATGCCACATGTTTAGGCATCACAACATTATAATACACAGTATGAAAAGTGAATGTTTGAACTGAATTGAGATTTGCTAAAGATGACACTCAATAGTGTTATTAAATTATTCATGTTTTAAAATTTCAATTTAAGTGAGTGCTAGATAATGGCATAAGTAATGTAAATATAAAAAAATATAAAGGAAATGGGCATGCACTTAATTTCATTAATTAAATATCCATTAACTGTCATTTTATGATCAATATTGCTCAATACCATTTAAATATAAATAAATAGATATCCATTAATCAGGCATTGCAATATATATAGAACATATTACTTCAGGTCCAAAAAAAAAAAAAAAAAAGATTTAGAACTGTGTTCACATGAATTTGCCACACTAAGACAACTAAGAGCTGCTTGGTTTGAAAATGGCTTCTGTGCAAGATGTGCTTCATACATCGCTACACTACCGACAATGGATTTTGTTGCCAAAATGTTGCTAATCTGACCACACCTTTACAATAGCCATTGACCATGACCATTACTATCAAAAATGTATTTAGTAATCAAAAAAGGTAATTCTGAATAATGAGAACATCTGGCTAATGATCAGCCCCGCAGCAGTAGCTTTGAGATTCTGTTTGTAAAGATTCAGTTTGAAATGATGCTCTAGTTCCGAGCGCTTGAAGATAAAAGTCAAAGGTCAATGAGCTGCCCCTGTGTGTGCGGTGAATAAGAGGTGACGGTGRTATGGATGGGGATCAGGTGCACATCCCTCCCACATCAAACCATAAGAACTGGCCATTAGCTGCTGATGGAGGCACTGTCAGGTGGCCTCAGCTGCCACACAGACACACTCCAGCCAATTTATATCTGCTGAACTGGACTGTGTAAATGCAAAGGTGAGATTTTGACTTTAAAGATAAACTTAAGAAGAGGAGTCTATTGTGGCTCATGACAATAGAATAAACTGGGGAGGCACCGAATGGTCAATCACAGATGTGTCTAAAAGTCACATTTACAAACCAATAACATGACTTAGAATAAAAGAGGATATTCAGTGTAAAAAAAAAGAAAAATATTATTTTTCTTTTAAAAAACATACATTTCTTTGAGGTAAGCTGTAGAATTCTGCATGAAGTATGGTAAAATGAGCCAAAGATAAAAAAAAATATATATATATATATTTTTTTGCTGACACAGAGCTTGTACAGGCCTATGATACAGTATAGCAAAGCCAAGAATGCCTCAACTGCCTGTTTCTTTTCCTGTACCATCATCATGCTCATCATCATCATTACTGTGACTGCTGTCTATTGCCCATCACTCACTATTTTAAATTGTCCTCTCATTCTTGTCCCTCCATCTCCATAAAGTTTTCACCGCACACCAGACGTGTATTTATGTGCATTCCACTCACAGACTGACCCAGATTTCTATCCTGAGGAATAATTTCTCATTCCGCTCAGAATGAGAAAATTTGGAGAGAAGAAACACTCGCTGACTCTCATTTACAGGTGCCACTCCATCTTGCCCCAGTGACACATGGGCTTCTGAGCAGCTACAAAACTCCCAGTGCTCTTCCCATCCTTCAGATGACTGTAATTGACTGATAGCTATTGAACAGAACTACTTTTCTACCAGAAAGATTAATGTCAGAGAACAATAACGTCTTATTTCCAGTGGTTATAAGGCAATTCCAACCAATTACGTCCACTGCTGACTACCGTCCAACGCAGGTGGTAGGATCAGTCTATTTGAGACATCTTTGACGTTAAAATACCATTTCTCTTCCGAGTTTAAAGGCCGGAACACACTATATGACTTTTGCACAGATTTTTCAGTCTGGATGAGTCAACAGTAGTAAAAGTCTGTCTCAGTCTGCAGAGTTTAGGTAGTCAGAGTTGACAATTCTCACATAAAATCATGTGCATGATGGGCACACACTCATACACTACATAAAAATTTTACCTTCAGACTATGGATATCAAAAGTGTTGTTTGCATATTTGTAGCCGATTTTAGAACACATTTTGTTTTCACTAGGCACGCGTCTTCTACCATGTTTGAGGTACACGTCTGGAAATGCATGATTCTCAGTCACTTAGTGAACAATGACAAGGTTTTTTTCTGTAACCATTCACAAAGTTGGCAAGTGTATGACACCTAGTGTTTAAAAATCTGTCCAGATTTTAAAGTTGCTTGTGTATTCCAGCCTTGCATTAAGTGCCGGGGGGTGAAAACTTTTTGAATTTAAAGATCAGGGTAAACTGAACTGATGTCTTCTGGGGAACATGTAAGTATCTTCTGTAGCTTCTGAAGGGCAGTACTAAATGAAAATATATAAATATATATATGTTTAGGCAAAATAGGAAAAACGTACACATCCCCATTCAGTTCAAATGTTTTCACCCCCTGGCTCTTAATGTATCGTTTTTTCCTTCTGACCCTGGTGAAAAAAACAGCAGAAAAAAACAGAAAAAAAGGTATGTTTTGATGCTGGGATGCTGGTTAGGTATGTTTTGATGCTGGTTTATGCTGGTCTTAGCGGGTCATGTTGCTGGTCAAGGACCAGCATAAACCAGCAAAGAACCAGCTTAAAACAGCACCAAAACAAACCATAACCAGCATATGCTGTTTTTTCACCAGGGGAGGCATCAGTAATAGCTGCATTTGAGTCCCTCAGTTGTCCTCAGTGTGAAAAGATGGATCTCAAAATCAAACAGTTATTGCTGGAAAGGGTTCAAATAAACAAAAATGCTGAAAAACCAAAGAATTTGCGGGACCCAAAGGATTTTTCTGGAGAACAGCGGGCAGTTTAACTGTTCAGGACAAACAAGGGACTCATAAACAACTATCACTAAACAACAACCACAAAACACAGCTGTGGATCATTCACATAACAACACAGTACGAATCAAGTGTATGTAAACTTTTGAACAGGATCATTTTTATAAATTCAACTATTATTTTCTATTGATGACTATATGTAAATGTCTTTTATGTGAAACATCTTATTCAGGTCAGTGCTAAATAAAAAAAATGACATGCATTTTGTATGAACCCTCTTATTTTGGTAAAATATTTAATATTTTGCAGATCCTGCAAGTAATTTGACTTCAAGGTAAACGTTTGACTTCAACTGCATTTATTTAATTCTGTTACTTTGAAATTAACCGTGAAATTTACTAGCACTTTTTGAGTGAAAATTGTTTTTGCACCAAATTTATTTCAGTGTAGTGCAGAAATTACACACTTTAACTTTAAACAGCTCCAAAAAAGTGAGAAGACATTCTCTTTAAACACAAGAATATCTCATTTTAAAACACATGATTATTACTGTACGTTTACACGTCTGAGGAAATCCCAAAAGCTTGGTTTAATCCCCAATAAGAATACACTACTTCAAAGACATGCACACACACAAGCACACCCACACACACCAGCGCAGGTGCACATATTTCGCACAGGGATCTCACCAGACACACACGTTTCACCTCCCGATGGCTGCAACCATCCCTAGTGTCTTCTGCTGCGCTGCTGCCGTCTCTATATGAGCGCCGCCGGTGCAGCCCTATCACTTTAAACAGCCCCTACCCCACAGTCTGAAAGAGCCCAGGACCCCCTGGGAACAAATGGGAGGGGCCGGGCGATTAGGCAGCGTTTAGGCATGGACCATCACTATGGAAGCAGGGAGCTGCTCATGTCTGCATTCAGTCTATTCCAATCACATACAGTCTCAGAGATGGTATCAGCGTGACAAATCTGCACCGTAAGGAAGAAAGAAAGACCCAGGATGTGTTTGTCAGGCTGTTGATAATGATGCAGAAAACTGACACAACAAAACCTAAATGTTAAAACAGTGTTCTGTTTTTTTTTATTAGTAATATGCATTGCTAAGAACTTCATTTGTACAACTTATAGGTGATTTTCTCAATATTTAGATTTTTTTGCACCCTCAGATTCCAGATTTTCAAATCGTTGCATCTCGGCCAAATTTTGTCCTATCCTAACAAACCATACATCAATAAAAAGGTTATTTGTTTATAAATCTTAATTTCAAACTCAGTTTTTGTGGTCCAGGGTCACATATAAAATGCAACAACATTAAATTCAATATAAATTTCTGTATTAAAATCTGAAACCGCCCAAGCAAAAAAAAATGCTTCCAATGTTAATTCACTTAGCAAAGATTAAATAAGCGACTCAAGAACATATGCAATTCATCAAGAAGCCAATAATATTGGAAATACACAATAAAGCTTGGAACTGTATTACAAAAATTGTTCCTCTTTAGTAAATCAGTATGAAAAAATTAAAACAAAAACATTCAGTCTTGAAGAAACTCTACAAACTTTGATCTACAAACAAGATTTTTGTATGTGTAAGAGGACATGAAAGACATGCTTACGACAAAGAAATTAACATGCTTCTTGACCTTTAAACACACTCACACACACTTGATATTTACCAGCAATATATTTGTTTAAAAAAACTACATGAACAAAAAATGTTTCTAACAATGCTAATTAAATTAGCAAAGTTAGGTAGGTAGGTAAATAAATAAAACAATCAAACATTAACCTTGAAAAATCTCTAGTCAATCAAGCTCCATTTGTGTTTTTACAATGAATGTGTGAGGAAGAAGAGATGAGAGACAAATCTCACCCTCTTTCTCACCACCATCCCCCAAAACTCTCTCTCTCACACACAAACACACATACTCACACACAGTGTTTACCAGGGTCCAGTGTCTACACAGTGGCAGCTTAGATCACAAAACCACTGAATCTTCACCAGAATCACCTCAACCAACGTGACACGAGATCAACACAATAGGTCAGTGGAAAAAGCCATCAAAAAATGATTTCCAGACAATAATGAACCACACCTCTCTCCCAGAGCTACACCCATCTGATGCCCACTGCACCCGCTCTCCCTGCTGCCATACATCACGCCTGTGCCAGCCTGGCATAATCACTGCCAAACCCCATGTCTTCTGATCAGCCACAGTGGGACAAACCGGTAGTGATTACTGCGATTTACACAAACTGTTACCATCGAACTTTTCTGACAGGAAACATAATTGTTCTCGTGAATGACTCAGACACATGCTAGCATGGCAAAACCAGATGACTAATGAGCTTGATTTTTTTTTTTAAAGAATTAGAGAAAAAACGTCCTGCATTCCTTAATCATGAAGCAATTACTGATCTAAGATCCAAAACCATTCAACCCCAAGACAGAATAATCACAAAGGAGATCTTTGTAAGCTCAACTGTTTCTCCACAACAGCAATGAGATTAAATGGAGAGCAAACAGAGATCATCTTACTTCTCAAACTTTTTTTTCCAATGAAAAACACCCCTGTAATCTCACACATGTGTCCTCTAGAGTTTCAAAAGAGATCTCAATGGTGTCTCAAACTGTGCTCAGATTTACGAGGATACCAAGGCAGCAGTCAATCTCAATACAACCTCAAACGTTACTAAAGTATCTAAGCTTTGCAATCCACATTCAGCCTCAATAATCTTACTGTATTCGTGTGTATTTTTATGTCTTAGATTTTTATCCTGAAATTGGGAGAAAGCTGATACCTAAATGAAACACAACTGAGGACACAAGTCCTCTATCTCAATATCATTTTCCTCTGAGGATGTAATTCACTCACAAACATAAAGAAAACATAACGGTTTTATTCAAGTCAAAATATTTAATATCTGCAAATCAACTGAAATACATCAATTTATACCAACAAAACTATTTTTTATGGGTTAAATCTGGTCAAAATACACTGTTTATTGGAAGATCATTGGAGCGTCATAAGTTAAACAAGAACATTTCAGTCTTTCTACTTTAAGAATTCACTTTTAATTTATTTACATTTATTAATTTAGTACATGCTTTTATCCAGTGATCTAATCACTTACTAATGAGGAATACAACTAACATTTGTAATTATTTGTGAAATTTCAAAGCAATTTCTGACTACACTCTTAGAAATAAAGATATGTTTTTGCAGTGATGCCATAGAACCATTTTGAAGAACATTTTAAAAATCTAAAGAACCTTTTTTGACTATAAAGAACTTTTTCTGCATTTGAAAGTTTCCATGGATGTTCAGGGTTCTTTGTGGAACCACTGATGCTGATAAAGAACCTTTATTTTTAAGAGCGTAGCATTTAGTGTAGTTCTTTAAGCTAACAATTGCAGATCATTACTTTTTACAACGTGTCAAAGTTTTCCATCATCAGCCACTTACCACTCGATCAACACATCTCGCCAGCGCAGGTGTGAAAAACCTGTGAAAGATTTCCGAAGATCCGATGCCAGTCCGACACTCGTACAGAAAGTCAAAAGCACAGCGTTTTCTCCGTTCTGGAAGTCTGTCTGCGTCTCTGTGTGTCTGTCTGGCAGTAGGTCAGCCAAACCACACAGTGGAGTCAGCAGCAGTGAAGGCGCACGTGCCCACAACTCATCCAACCACGCAAGCCGCACACAGACGCAGCTCTGCAGAGGCTGTTCCCCCGCTCACATGCTGCAGCCAGAGTCCCGTCAGCTTCACAGAGGCAGACAGGAACCAGAAACAGGCGCAGAGCTCCACGCTGAGGTCACACAGGGCCGGATGACACAGTCGGGACGTAGGGTGAGTCCTGAAGTCAGGCGCTTGAGGTTTGGAAACGCTCTTTGTTTCCTCTCAGAGAGAAGTGTGGAAACCTTTGCTGTCTCTATCTCTCTCTCACACACATTTCCTCCCGTCTGTCCTCCTCCCCCCCAAACCTCAGCCCTCTCTCTCTCTCTCTCTCTCTCTCTCCTCTTGTTCCTCTATTACCCCTCCCCTCCATTTCTCTCCCACCCTCCTCTCATCCCAGGTCTGCACACAGCGCCCAGCCAGGCTGACGGATTAGAGCGTTAAAAACGCTCCAACCCCCACCACCCATAACACATTTAACACAAATAAAGCTTATTCAGAGAATCTTTGCAGCACCTTAGCATCAGCAGTGAAGAATCTTCTTAAGTTTTTCTATATTTTTTCTATATCTTAAAGATCTTAAAGATTTTTCAAATAAACTCATTAATTTCTGGGTTATTTAAAAGAAAGGTTCATCCAACAAAAAATAAACTGACCCAACTCATGTCATTTAAACCCAACTTTCGTTGGACATCTTATAATATTTGAGAATTTAAAGAGCTTTGAAGAATGTTCAAGCTGCTCTTTATATGATAAATGAAGGTGAATGGTTTGAATGCTGTCACTGATAAATGTGACCCTGGACCACAAAACCAGTCTTAAGTAGCACAGGTATAGTTTTAACAATAGCCAAAAATACATCACATGGTTCAAAATTTTCGATTTTTCTTTTATGCCAAAAATCATTAGGATATTAGGTAAGTTCCACAAAGATATCTGTAAATTTTCTGCCGTAAATATATCAAAACCTAATTTTTGATTAGTAATATGCATTACTAAGAACTTCATTTGGACAACTTTAAAGGCGATTTTCTCAGTGTTTTGATTTTTTTGCACCCTCAGAATCCAGATTTTCAAATAGTTGTATCCTGACTAAATATTGTCCTATCCTTACAAACCATACATCAATTGAAAGCTTATTTGTTCAGCTTTCAAATTATGATTTTAAAATGATAAACCTTTTTAGAAGGTTTTACTTGACTGTTTTAATATTTTATCTTATTGTATTCTTCTTCTTCTTATTTATTTTTTTTAATCATTTTGGCAACACTGCAGTAAGGTTTTAATTTGTTAACTTAACACAACAACTTTTCACAATTATCAATCTAGTTTAATTTAGGTTAATTTCTAAATATACTAGTGCTGGGCAATGATTAATCGTAATTAATCACAAATAAAAGTTTTGTTTACATAATATATGTGTGTTATTGAATATATTTATATATGTAAATACATGTAAATATATATATATATATATATATATATATGAAATATGTTTATATGTACATAATAAATATACACAGTACACACACATATATGTACACAAAAACTTTATTTTTGATGCGATTAATCACGATTAATCGTTACTCGGCACTAAAATATACCGTTGGTCATTGTTAATTCATGTTTGTTCACAATACATTAACTAATGTTAATTTATTTAAAGTGAACTGTTTAATATGTAGTAGGATATGCATAAATTAACATTAATAAATGACAGCAATATTAATATATGCTGTAAAGGTATTTTTCATTGTTAATTTATGATACCAAATGCATTAACTAATGTTAACAAATTAAACCTTACTGTAAAGTGTCACCATATGTTTTTCTTTTTCTTTTTGTTTTCTTTTTCTTTTTCATCTTTGTCTTTCTTATGTAAAGAACATTTATGTGAAGTTACCTTTAAAGGCACTATATAAAAATGCTAATTATTATTTCTCACAGAAAATCTTGTTGATTTGCAGCTCGACATATTCAAGTTGTCGGGATATCCATCAAAAAATGGCATTTGGCATCACTGATGTGCCATATTTGACAGTATGTGAATGCAAATGAGATTAATAGCTGCAGGAATTTCAGCACGTAATGACTTGCAATTAGCATCACATGACTTCTTTCTTGTCATTTCTGGAGTCCCCATTCAGTTTTAATGTGTTGACAAGAACATGAACATTCTTTAAAATATCTCTTTTTGTGCTCCAGGAAAAAACATCATAGGGTTTGAAATTGGCAGATTTTCTTTTAGAACATTATTTTTTATTATTATTTATAGCAGCAGTACATAGCTTTTTGAAAAACTAGGGAAATAACTAGAGAAAAAAGTTCTTTCATGAGATTAAAAACTTCTAAAATCCTTCCTAACAGGCTCTAAAACACTTTTTGTTCTTACTAAATCCATTGTTTACATATAAACAAGCACATACTTAGCTTCATAACAAACCTTAACATAACACGCAGATAACACAAAACACACCTGTCATGTCAAAAAGCCGTCCAGGACACAGGAGCTGCATTCATAGATTTTGCAACCAGTGTCAGCACCCCTGTTAGTGAGGAATCCCAGAGCCGAGGAGACTATTGACCCTTCGGTGACACTGTGACATTGTGTGATCTTGTTAGGGAGAGAAAGAGAGCAGTGTTCTCCTATCTGTTTTAGCGCGACCACCACCCAAAGAAGGAGGATACCAGACATACTGGAAACAGAACACAAGCTAAATGTGACATGTCACATGTTATTTTCAAAGAAAATACATCACAAGAAGCTCAAGATGCTGTTAATTCAGTTGTATTAGTCACTGTAGCTAACAATTGTCCAATGTGCTAAATTCATTCACACCTCTAAATCTTATTTTTGAGATCTTTCTAGATGAGTCACAAAGCAAGGACCCTTTGAGATGGTGCTTTGCGGCCAAACATAATCATTAAGTCTTAAGTCTGTAAACACACAATACAAGATTTCCATCTAATCTTCTCAGTCAAAGCGTGAAACACAAGTGCTAGATCCTTTCTAAAGCAGGCGCACTGTCTAATTGCACACATACACAAATACACACCCTGAAACATAAACACAGTGTAGGCGCCAATGGCTAATCAGCTTTAACAAGCTTCAGCGAGAAGAATCAAGGCATACACGGGATCTGCAGATGGTGTATCATATGGATCATTTCCATGCTGAGGTATTTACAGTCCCTTATAAGCATTTAAAAGTTTTTGTAAAAACTGCAACCATAAAAAATTTTAGTCAATAATTTAAAATGTAGCCAATATTGACAACAGTTTGGAAAATATGTGTGTTCATCAGCTATTATTTTGAGAGGTACTGTGGCAAATATTGACGAAAACAGCACATGAGTTAGGAACAAATGACTCTTAAGAATTGGTTCTTTTTAATGTCAAATAAAAATTTGTATACTTTTTAAGCACAAAAGCTCGTGTAGCACAGGCTCTGGGATGCGCGTTCTTGAATAATTCGATTTTGAATGGATCTTTAATGTGATTCGGGAAGAACGAGTCGTCTCGGGGAGTGATTCGTTCAGTCGCGTATGCGCGACATCCTATTAGGTTCTGTACTGGAATTAGTTCACCTGTTTTGAGTCTTCAGGTTTTTCGAGTCGTTCGCTCATCTTATAGGGCTGTCACGTGATGAACGAACAACCCAAAACCCGAAAACTTGTCAGATAAGAGATGAGGTGAGCTAATTATAGACTAAAGACCCAGGTAAACAATGAATTAATCTTTTCTGTTTCTTATAGCATTATAGTTTTGTCTTGTTTGTAGTGTGATCAACGTTTGTGTAAGCAGTAGATATGTTAGGGAAGTAACACGTAAAATTTTAATTATATTTTGCTAAAATGAACGAAATGACTCGAAAAAAGATTCGTTCATTTTGCTGAACAAGACTCAAAGGTCCGAGTCGGTAAAATGATC
>JAHKKF010531060.1:0-11454 GCA_019740295.1 Labeo calbasu | reverse complement strand
ACCTCAAGATTAGATTATTGTAATGCTTTATTGGGTGGTTGTTCTGCTCGCTTAATAAACAAACTCCAGCTGGTCCAAAATGCAGCAGCTAGAGTTCTCACTAGAACCAGAAAGTATGATCATATTAGCCAAGTCCTGTCAACACTGCACTGGCTCCTTGTTAAATATCGTATAGATTTTAAAATCTTGCTAATTACTTACAAAGCCCTGAATGGTTTAGCTCCTTAGTACCTGAGCGAGCTCTTATCACATTATAGTCCCTCACGTCCGCTGTGTTTTCAAAACTCTGGCAATTTGATAATACCTAGAATATCAAAATCAACCGGGCGGGCGGCAGATCTTTTTCTCATCTAGCGCCCAAACTCTGGAACAATCTACCCTACATTGTTCGGGACACAGACACACTCTGTCAGGTTAAATCTAGATTAAAGACCCATCTTGTCAGACCCTTTGGACTGTTTTGTGTGTGTTTTCCCTGTGTTGTCCTTATTTGGTCTTCCTGTTCCATTTCCAATTACTACGTCACTGTTTCATTGTTCTCACCTGTCCTCCCCTGATTGGTTCCGTCTGTGTATATAAGTTTGGTTGTGTCTAGTCTAGTTTGTCGGCGATTGTGTTGTCTTCAGTTTAATGTTGGTTGCGGTGTGTTTATTTGGATTTACCTGCTGTGCCTGTTCGTTCACGCCTGTATGTGGATTTACTATTAAACTTTCGTGCATTGGACTTTCTCGTCTGCTCCTCATTCCTCTCACACCCCAACAAACCTGACAGAATCACCGACCGCTACAAGAAAAATGTTCCGGGCTGAGGAGCGGATTATGAGGATTCGGCAGGCGGAGAGGCCGTTGGAACAATATGTTGAGGAAGTCCTGAGCGTTTGTCACCTGGTGAGTTGGACTGATGCTATGATTAACACGTGTTTTCTAATGGGGCTAAACGATGACCAGCTGTTCTGTTCGATAACTCCTGTGGATCGCTGCAAACCGGTTGCAGAATTTATCAGCTATGTCCTTGCCCTTAGTGATTCCAATTTCTATGTAGATGTGGAAGATTCTAATCTTCCCCCATTAGAGAACACGCGGCCGCTCCAGCTTACCACCAGCCAGCCTCCACATACTGTTCCAACGAGCTCGCTCTCTCCAGTCTTCCCTCGCTCCCTCCTGTTCTACATAGCTCCCCCCTCATCGTCAGTAAGGAGCCCGCGGCCAGCACTCGGACTCCAGCCGCGCTCACGGTCAGCACTCGGACGCCACCCGCAGCCAGCCCTCCTAGGTCACGGCCGATCATGAGGGCCAACGTGCTAGACCCACCACTAGTGACAGTGCGGGCATCAAGAATCCAAGTTGCAGCTGCGTTTCCCGAGTCAAGTCAAGTTGCAGCTGTGTTTACTGAGCCAAGCCGAACTGCAGCGGATCTGCAGGAGTCAAGTCCAAACCCAGCGCGCACACCAGAGCCCGAGCTGCCTCCAGCGCACCCTCCAGAGGTGGAGCTCTCTCCAGTGCGCCTCCAGAGTCGGAGCTCTCTCCAGAGCGCCCTCCAGATGGATCCCCAGTGAAGACCTCGTCACCTAGAGGGCTGTCAGCACAAGACCACGGGAACCTGGTGAGTCCTCTGTGTCTGGTCTGAGGAGAACTGGCCCCCCGACTGAGCCTGGTTTCTCCCAAGGTTTTTTTCTCCATTTGTCACCAATGGAGTTTTGGTTCATGCCGCTGTCGCCTCTGGCTTGCTTAGTTGGGGACACTTTCTCTTCACATGATATTGTATTTTATTTTATTGTATTTGATTTACTACCTTGACCTGAAAATTGAGTGTTTATTGTTGCCCTTGGCATTGTTGATTTACTATCTCCTATTTAATACTGTATAGCCGCCTTGTCACAATTCTGTATTGTTAAAGGCGGTATATAAATAAAGGTGACTTGACTTGAATTACAATGAATAATAATAGTAATAATAGTAATAGTTGATACTGATGTACATACTGCAGTTAAATAAATTATCTTTTAATAATAAAATAAAATGATTACTATTATTAATAATAACAACAACAATAATAATAAATTAATCATAATCAAATTTATCAGCATACTTAATATTTTCGTATTATAGCATTTAATTGTATAATAATAATAATAATAATAATAATAACAATAATAATAATAGTAATAATAATTGATATTGGTGTACAATTAAATAAAATTAACTATTAATAAATACTGATTTATTGTTAAATAAATTATAACATGTCTTATATTTGTTATTATTTAAATTGTACTAATTGCCAAAATACCTGTAAAATAAAATGTCAGTATTATACACAATAATAATAATAATAATAATAATAATAATAATAATAATTTTATTGTTTTATTATAAAAAAAAAAGAAATGTTATGATTGCAGTAATCCTATCACACTGTTAAATGAAAAGGGAGTATTTAATAATAACCAAAATTTTAATTATATATTTTAATTATTTAAATGATAACAGTTACTATTACAATAATCTTGTTGCACTGTAAAATAAAGTCAGTATTTATTATTATTATTATTACTATATACTGATCTATTTACAGTACAATGATTTCTCTAACTGATAAAATTAAAACAGTAAAATTAATATTTTGTTAATAATAACATCATTTGTGTTTTCAACAGATTTATAAACGCTTTTCATTACAAATGTGTGAAGATGGTTGATGTGTGTTGTGTTTTAAATGCATGTTATAAACGACTCAAACTCTGTTCATTCATGAAATAAATTTATTTGAAATATATCTGAAAAGGCAGTATTTTTTTCTGTTTGATTTGTTAAGATTATTTGTATTTGTAGTGATTTTATCCACACATGTCGATCAGGACATTTGAACATTTGCAATCTTGTAGATTTATTTCTCACAATCTCACAAACACCTTGTCAAACTCTTCATCTTGTCAAACTCTTCACTGCAGGAGCACAAATCCTGTTCTGTCAATCACAAATCAACAAACTCATTCACTCTCAGTTTTACTGCAGTCAATCTGCTTCAAAACACATTCACACACCACAATTAAAACAATGTGACATCATGGACATCATGCACATCCACAAATCAGTATGTTTTCAAAATTAATTAATGAATTAGAATTCAGACAATACACTCTTGTAGCATATTTTCTCATAAATACATTATTTTTTCTTGGATATTTACAACAAATTCCTTAACTACAAATTCCTTTCAATATTTTTTTTTTTTTTTTTTTTTTTTAACTTTTGTAACATTTACAGGAATACCATAGTAAAGTAAAGGGATGTCAGAGTTTACTCTACAGTAGTCAGATTATAGTAGTTAACTGATGCAGTAATTATTTCTCTCACAGTAAATCACACCTCAGCTGATCTCAGTGTGGGACAGTCCTGAAACTGGAGTCTTTGTCCCGTGTGCTGCAGTGAATCACAGAGTGTTCACATAATATAAAATCAGTATTTACATAATGTGAGAATAGTAATTGATCTCACTCCATGTGTCCTGTAGTGTCCCACTAAATCACGTCTGTTATGATTGTGTTATTTGATCTTACAGACACTCAACAATTGAAATGATGTACTTTAGGCCTCAGAGATGAAGCAGTGCTCCTGCAGACCACAAATCAGCAAATTCAGCTCATGTTTCAGATCATGTGATCTCTGCCATACTGACAGTCAATCTTTGACATCTTTATATTGTAAGCTAGCAGACACACCATCATGTTAGCCACTGATTTTTAATTAAATGTTTTGAAATTGCTTTGATTGTGACACAGACTGTTCTTATGTTAAATGATTTCATTATAAGTGTGTCTGATCCATTTATTTTGTCTGGTTTATCCACCGATCTCAGATAATGAGATTTTGTGCAGTGATATCAGACTGATTCTTCATCTCCAAACATCAGGAATGACTGAAAGACTGTTTGCTGGAGTTATTCTTGTATTTATTTATTTATTTATTCTAGTGTCTAGTTCTTTCAGACTTTGTTAAAAAGGTCAGTCAGGTGATTTTAATGACAGGCTAAGTAAGAAAGCATAACTACAACACTGCTGTAATAACTTACAAATTGCTAAAAAAAAAAAAAATAAGATTAAAAAGATGGGGATGGAAAATGTTTAATAAAATAAAAGCTGCAGGGATGCTCATGTTACCTAAAACAGACACTCTGTTACCACGGCGGTCTCTGTGGCTCCCTCTAACCGCCATCAGCGGGAACCATCACCGGACTTTTAGTATGACATCACCCCTCAGCCCCGTACCTGGGACCCCCACTTCCGGTTCCGGGTCTCCCGGGTCACTTCCTGTAGTCGGCCATTTATACCCCGGCTTTGCGGGCGAATCCCCGCGAAGTTTTGACTAGTTTATCTATCAATCCTGAGCGTTTTTCCTTGTTTCGTGTTTCTTGTTGCCGACCGGACTGTTTATTCACCCTGCCCTTGTTTTGCTGCCTGTCTATTGACTAGTTTGCCTGGACTATCGTTTACGCTTTGGATTACCCTGGTTGTTCCCGTTTGCTGTTGTTTGAACCCCGCCTGTTTGACTACACTAATAAACAATCGCACATGGATCCTACGTCTCCGCCTCCGTCTGTGACCCGGTTACACACACAAATACCTGTTGAACATGTCTCAAATTTCAGAAAGAAGTGTTTTCCTGACCGAACAGCACAGCACCTCAGACCAGTCCTGCAGTCATTATTGCTGTACAGAGATGAAAAATCAGTCTGACTGTTGCAAATATCTCTGTAAATTGTGTTAGTAGAGCAGTGAGCTGCAGATTGGTGGTGAAACAAACAAACTTTATAGCAGCAGGTACAGATCAGACAGACCAACAACATCTAATTTAATCTGATTTCACCTCATCAGACACATAAAATAGCACTCGCAAAGATACTAAATCCTGAATATATGACACCAAATCACTCAGCAGCGATGAACAAGGACAGTCATATTCTTTCAATATTAACTTACAGTTAAAAAATCTGTGTAAAATCAGTTGTAACATGTAAAATGCTAATTATGTATAGGTGTTAATCTTTATTTTAACCATCTTGATGATGAAAAAATTGAGTATATATTGAGTGGTTCACAAGAGTACCCCGACGCATGCGTTTGATGGCACCGCCGCTGACCCAGATCCGGCAATATAATGTTGAACACGTGTCACGTCTTGTTTACAAGTGGTGAAAGACGCATGAAAGCTACTGAAATCTATTGATCTGGGTCAGCACTGTCACTTGCATGCGTCGGGGTGCTTTCATGAACACGTGTCCACAAGTGACGCAGTAGAGACAAAAATGTGGAATAAAGTCATTATTTTTGTTTTCTTTGCGCACAAAAAGTATTTTTGTAGTTTTCTCACTGGTGTCACATGGAATATTTTGTTGATGTTCTTGGTACCTTTCTGGACCTTGAACATGGCAGTACCCTGCTGTCTATGGGAGGGTCAGAGACCTCTCGGATTGCATCGAAATTATCTAAAATTTTGTTCCAAAGATGAACAAAGGTCTTACAGGTTTGGAACAACATGAGGGTGAGTAATTAATGACCGAATTATCATTTTTGAGTGAACTAACACTTTTAACTGTTGATTTTTATGCTACGTACTATTGGTTACATAAGATGTAACCATGTTGATGTTTAACATTTTACAAAAAAACTGAAATGTGAAAAAAATATATATAGAAAAAAAACAGTCCGAAAATTTAAATAGAGAATTATACACTGAAAGCACAAGTGGTAATGCAAGATTGATGACTGCATTTGGATTCTGTGACAATTTATGCGTCCACATATGGAAAACGCAAAATACAATTTGCATTTCCTTTTGAAATTAGCCAAGAATATCCCTCCATATTTATGTCGCATTAACTCATTATTATATATCTTTTATGTCTGGATTTGTGTCTGAGTCTGAGTGCACCATGAGAAGAGCCGTGATCCTCAAGGACTCTTCTGGCTCTTCTTTCCCACTCTGTTCCTCACAGCACCTCCTGCTCCATCATCTGATCCAACATAATTAAATTAATAAACTTTGACAAAAAGTGATTTGTATTGTTATAAACAATTTGATAATATGTAGACTGGATATCCAATATCCAACTGGAAAAACATTAAAAGGTATCTTTCAGTCAGTCAAATAACATTTCAAATAGCAAACAGTGGAGCTGTGCAGCATCTACTGGTTAAAGTGATCATTTTTTCTTAACTTTTGAAAACTGAATTATCCAACAGATGGCAAAATCTTACACTAAACCATTATTATCTGAATAAATTAAATTTAGAAATCTGGATCTTTTATAAAGTGAATTTTACATAAATGGTTATATTATATTGAAAAAAACTAAACAAAAAGAACACACAACAACGACAAAACGCATTACTTCATTACAAGATTATATTTTACTGTCTGAGACCTATGTGCCCTGCAGAATAAATGGTATCGACTGCTTTGCATCAGACCCGGGACGCACGATTGCTCCACATCATCCAGATCCACTTGAGGTTCTGGTTTAGGACAGTCTGGATCTGGGACACTCGATGGCTCTTGATCAGGCTCTGCTGAGACCCCGATTGGCTCCACTCTGTTTCTCTGGAAGGATTTTTTCACAGCCTTCCATTTTCTTTGGAAGAATGCACAGATTTTGTTGATCTTCCTCATTTTAGTTTTTCCTAATAACAGATGAAAACAAATAATAAGCTATTCAAAAAAATTCTGTCCACAGATTAAACATAAATAATAGACTCTATGCACGAACACTGCTGACGTATTTCTGGAAGAATCTTGGTCAGCCTATTTACTTCCGCATAGCGCATTCTATAGCGAAGTATACTAGCGGCAAAACTCTTTCATAAGATTAATTTGACAGCGATTTATAATTTAAGGATTACATATAGTATTATATAGTTATACATTATAGTAATTACCAGAATGGCCCATTAGTGAAAGCTTGGGCAAAGTATTAAAGACAAGATAACATTTGTTGGAGATTGATGATTTTAGATTTTCGTAATAAATAATATAAACATGTATATTTTATACAATGTTGCCTGCACTGCAGGAATGTAAACTTTTAAATATAATAAACATTGAACAGTTTCAATACAGTACTGTAAACATGTAAATATATAAATAACTTTAAACATTTGCAGTCCAGTAATGTAAACATGTAAATATATATATATATATATATATATAACTTTGAACAGATGCACTACAGTAATGTAAACATATAAATATAAATAACTTTGAACATTTGTACTGCAGTAAAGTAAACATATAAACTTAACTGAACCAAACCAGTAGGTGGCAGCAAATGGCTGTTTGAAGTGAGTTCAACAGATTCGTTCAAATAGCTGATTCATTCAGAAAGGAGGCAAGCAACTGCCTTTATGAATGGATTACTAAATCAATGACTCACTTGATTTGTTAAAAAACGTGGATTCATTCATTAACGAAGCACCGCTGTGTTGCTCGGAGACACAAAACAGTTCTGCCATGGTAACGCAGGCTTCTCAAGCAACATCTGGCACAACACAGGTCGATCGGTGCATCTCTATTTAAAACGTTAACTTTGCTTAGCTAAAATCTTGATTGTGTCCTCCTACTCCCAAACTATGCGGCTTCTCTGACTTCCTCATCAACCTGAAACATGTCGCCCTCAGGCAGATCTCTTCTGTCACCTGATCCTTACTAGAAACTGAGTTATTACTTATAGTAAGTAACGTTCATAAAGTAAAATCCAAAATGTATATTAATAAAAAAATACACAAATACAAAAAATATAAAATGTAACTAGATATATAAATAAATAAATGAACTGTGAGAAACGGAGATGGCTAGAATCGATATTCGGATAACATTATAGCATGAAAATACTCACCCTCAAAATTGTCGATCTAACTCCAAATATATTATTTGAAGCCCTTCTCTTTCTTACTGTTAAGCTGATTGCCTCACGATACAATTAACATGCAACAAAGGGTGCTTAAATGCTGCGCTGCTTTGGAGAAGAGGAAGAAGACTAGGGGTGCATGTAGAAAATCTATTCATATGCTGTATGAATCACGATTCTGTCTTCTAACCATTCTAATGGATTTACAAGTTTAAAAATCAATGTTCTAAAGCAGCAGTTCTCAGTCCTGTTCCTCTCATCCCCTGCTCTGCATCTCTCTCTCAGATCAGCTTAGCTGCTCCAACAATGAACTATTCCACTTATACACTTATTTTCACTTAGCTATGACAAACGTTAAACACGAACGTGCATGCAGTTGGCTTTCTGTATTAAAGCTTTAATCATGATAAAACTATATTAAAAGCTAGCATAAGCAATAGCATAATAACAGCGATTCTAAAATTATGAGACAACAACAAACAGAAACATAGGCCAACCATTACAAGCTGTGCTTGGACAAGTTCTGCACGATTCTCTTCACTAATATCCTCTGCATCTCATTCGGTCTCAAACTGATAAGCAATATAGACGATGCCATTGTTTACAATACAACCGGTGCACATGCCGCTGATGAGGGGGCAGGTCGTTTAGACGTGCACTAGAGGCGGTTTAGCCAATCTCAACACAGTCGGCCAGCTAACCAATCAAAGCCCATTGCAAACTTCTGAGGGAGGGCCTTTACAGAAACAGGAAACTGACCAGCTGTTTTACGCTAGCTGAAAAGCAGTATAAAATAAAGGTAAAATATTTGTAAAATAATGCGATTTAAAAAAAAAACAAAGCATAAAGACGTTGCTTTGCACCCCATAAACACAATCAAGCCTTCGAAAAGATCCATTAGACCACCCCTTTAAATAAACTGTTACTAGTAAAAATGCAATTACGATGAGTATTAGTGCTTAGGATATTTTAAGCTAAAACAGCTTGCCATAAGTTTCCCAGATCTCCTACTGCACCTTTAAAATATCATTTTCTGTAAATGATTAATTACATTATTACTTTATTTTGTTGTTTGTTCATTTAAATAGTTCATTTGAACACCAACAATAAAACAGCTGCTTCCTCAAGCATTTCTAATTTTAGATTACAGTTCTGTGAATGTGTGCTATATATTCGTATTGTGTCCTGTGCATTCTAGTGAAGTTGGATACACTGAACTGTGATTGTATTTCTTAATTTTGTATTTCTCTTAATTTCTCTTAACTCTAAAGTGCTATGGGAAGATTATTTTACAACAGTGGCCTGTAAGTATGCACTGAAAATATGTAGTTCTGTAATTTAATAAAAGGCTTTTTAAAACTGCAGTGCAGGTTTGTGCTGTCACTGCACCACCAATAATAGTTTAACAGCTCAGCACAGAATCACTTATTCTGGAAAACAAGTCAATTTGACTGTGCTCTGGCTGCATCATGGCATAGTATGGCAAAACAAGAAAACATAGACATAGATAAATTTCTATCCTCTAATACAGACCATCAGTACTCATACTACTGGGTTTCAATTAGCCAAGCTGTGCTTTATACTGGATATCTAGAGCAAATAGTCACTTGTGTAGTTTTAGTAATTTTTTGTTGCTATTGCTGTAAATAGATCTATAACATACATTTGTTTTTTTACAGGTGCTTCTGTATCTTTGTATTTCCAGTATTTCTGTGGCTGCGTGCAAATAATTTTATCAGTACCAGAAATAGTTCCTTCATTAACAGCAACTGTATTACTGTATTAAATAGCATTTCACTAAGTTTGCTTTTTCAAGCCAACTTAATAAGAAGTTTAAATTGGTTATCAGTAGGACTGTAACAGTACACTGATGTCACCTTGGTTCGAGGGTCACGGTTCGATACAATTTCGGTACAATAGAAAAAAAAAACAAATCTACTATGCCAGGTTTCTTTTCATTTATTTTAAACAGACAGTAGTACAAATTACAATTTTTTCCACCTACATGTGAAAATACTAAATATTATATCACCGTAATGTCATATATATGCTATAAAATCTGCAGTATATACATACAAGAAATAAATACTTGAAATATATTTAAGTTTGTGACAGAAAGGAAATTCAAATGGCAGAAAGTGACATTATATTTGTTTTTTGTTTGTTTTTGTTTAAGTTGATTTTGCTGGTATGAGGAAAGTTGAAGTAATCATGCAGGTGCACAAACACAAACCATATCAGTTTCAGGCTTCTGTCATTGCTAACTTGAGAGCACAGTTGGTACTTTATCAAAATAAAATACAGTGAAACAAACATCAGTGCGCCCGCCTCACTGTGTCACCGTTAGAACGCAACTGAAGTACAAAGTCTATAATTTCCCTGGTGAATAAACCAGCTAAGGATCAGCTTAAATCAGCATCAAAACATACCTACCAGCATATGCTGTTTTTTTCACCAGGGTTACATAATAAATAATAGTTTAGCATTTGGATGCATCACAAATATGGAAATATTATGGAATATTTGGATTTGTGCTGAATGAGCACAACATGATCACTGTCTAGTGGGCTTTGTTTTCAAGTGCGCAACTCACGGCATTCGCTGTTCTTCTTCCGGTGGTTATCAAACAGTGTTGCATTACTGCAGACACCCCCTTCTGGATTGAGGGTGAATTGACTGAGATGCCCGTACCGTGACCGTTTGGTACGAATACATGTATCGTTACACCCCTAGTTATCAGTAAATTGGCTTTTTCAACTTAATAACAATTAAGCCATTTACAATGACTGCAGCTTGATTTGTCATGACTGTTGCTGTGATCAGTGAAACTGATATATATATATATATAATGTGTGTGTGTGTGTGTGTGTGTGTGATTTAAACTTTTATTAAATTTAAATAGATACTGAGTTAGGTTAGCACAGAAAATATAATAACCTATGGACGTGTGTGTGTCGTACTGAAAGTGATAAAGCAAATTCATGCTTTGTAAGCAATTGCCTTCTGTCCAGTGAGTTTCAGGAATGTGTTGTTGTAAGCAGTGTGTTACATGCTGAGATCAGTATCACCCACCCAAGAGCATCAGAAGCAGCAGCAGCACAAGCTACAGCTCGGACTGTCTTCAGGTCTTCAAAATAAATCCAGGTAGGTGAGGTTTTGTTTAAGTAAGACTAGCACATATCTGTCTAAGGCATATGTTTGAATTAGATACACACATTTGTCACTTTATAAATGTAACAATGTAAAAATGGCCCTCTCTCTCTCTCAGTTCTGATTCCATTTCTTAATAGGAAATCACATATTTTCAAACTTGATTTTTCTATCAGTGGAATGCGAACTCTCATTTCTTTCACTGCCTTAATGTAAATGGAATCTTAATTATTATTATTTATCACAATCACTTGGATCAAATATTTCTAAATCATTGTTTCTCTCTTTATTTCAAAACCCCAACATAAAAAAAGAACAATGAATTGGAGTGATATCTTCTATCCTGGAAATCCGGAAAGAAGGGAGAAGCTCATCCGGAAAAATCAAGAGCTTCTAAATCTG
>JAHKKF010531059.1:0-13200 GCA_019740295.1 Labeo calbasu | reverse complement strand
CGGCTGTGTGCATATATATGACTTGTGCTAGTTTGGATGATTAGCTAGACGAGTTGCACCTGTGCCAAATTAGTTGATTATCTGATCGTGCTCCTCCCGAACTTTATCAAACATAACTAAAAAAAAAAAATCACAATTCATTAAACCACATTTATCAAAATAACAAAGTTTTAATTTTAAGTTGTAACGTATTTGTAACACATGTGTATCACAGCAGGCTTTTTTCTCTGCATCAAAAAATAAGGTCTTTGACTAGCTTAACTGCATAGCAACAGTACTTCAAAACCATAGTATAAAGTAGGCCTACTATTTTAAAAACAAAAACTTCAGTTTAAAAAAAAACTGATAAAGCAAAATAGCCAACAATGGATAGATATAAATTCCACATGTTATACAGATGACAAATGGTATTTGATTTTGTATTACTTGTTTTACTTTGGTAGCTTTTAGTTTGAAACGACAACTTTAACTTGAAAGAACACATGCACCGTGACATGTCAAACCTAAGCAAATATAGCATATTCAAACACTCTGCATCTCTTCTTAAGGCCTGTTTACACCTGGTCACTTGGATATCTGATTTGTTACAACCTTTCTATTCACACATATGTTTCACACTATATTTAAATTTAACGGAGTTCACGTGAACGAAAGCAACAGATAAGGGCTGCATTTTGTTAATCATCAGCTAAATTCAAGATCAAAGACCGTAATAGGAGAAAGCGCAGCAACAGCAGTGGAAAGATACGTTAGTTTTACTACTAATTTTAATGAAGATGATTGTGTGTTGAGCGTATGCGTCTTACTTTCAGTTTCTTTTGCAGCAGTTTGTGCATCGGCTTGCAGAACAGATACTCATCTGCGGCGATCTGTGTTGCATTAGCGCGGTCATATCTGACTGTAACATATTATATAGCCTATAACACTATCACACGGTTCTTATTTTGACATTTTAGGAGGAGTAAAATTTACACGCATTTACACTTCTCCTGTTTTGTCTAGAATGCGGTACAGACCACCTCCTAAAGTGTTTTGAGTGATCTGTCTCGAATAAGCTTTTCAGAGGGCATTTACACCTGGACTTTTTACGATCGGATAGCTATCCAATTAGAGAAAACGCATGAAGTGAGGTGTAAACAGGCTATTCTGTTTTGCTGTAGCTTAAGTAAAAGTATAAGTTCTTTGACTTTTAGGAACCGCAGTTCTATGACTATGCTTGATCATGTTTAATTTTGAAATACCTTTGAAGTAGAGACCTGCATGGCACAGATTTATTAGTCCTGCTCCCTCACTATATATGTTTGCGCCTGTTAATCATTTTTATCCCAATAATTTATTTCCTTTTAGATATTTTAGGTTATAGATATTTCTAATTTGCGGGAGTCTGGTGAATCATTTTATTCTCTTGCATCCCGCACACATCTATACCTGCCAGCACCAGCCATCAAGTCTTGTCCCGCGTCGCACTCTGTTGCGTCGGGTCCCGCTGGTCTCGCGGTAATCCTCTGGGAGTGCAGGTATTTACTTTGAAGATACTCTTTGTACTGTGAGTGACTCCTGACAATTTGCAAGTTGTGTAAAGCATGACAACACCGCCTGCCTCACAATGTTATTTTCACAGACAAATATTTAAACACACATGGGCCACATTAAATGATTCCCAAAATTTGTTGGCAGGCCTGATTAAAAACTGTGGTGGGCTGTGTTTGGCCTGCGGGCCTTGTAATTGACACGTGCTTTAGGGGTTCCCATCATGGGACCATTTTATTTATTGTATTATTTTAATTAAATTGTATGGCTTAAACAGCTCATATAGGTAGTTAATATATTAAGTATCTATATGAGCTGTTTACGCCATAAAATTTAATAAAAAAATGTAATAAATAATATAAATCCATAAAATGGTCCCATTAATGAGATAATTAAGAGATTCATTGAGTGATGATTGACCATTATGGAAGACACCTGATATTAACAAGCAAAATCACCAAAGGAGAATCAATTTCTTAAGTCACCATTATAGTGGTCAGTGTTTACTTTGGTTGGGCTCTTGACACTTGACTTTTTAATATTAGACTAGTTTAAAAAAAGTTAAAAAAAAAAAGTTAAAAGTTAAAAAAAAACTTTTACGACCTATTAAAAATATACAAACTAGTAAAAATATTTTACATTAACTCACAGGTGTAGTGGTGTGCAAGTCATTACATAGTACTGTTTAGATAACAATTTCTACAAACTAATTCTGACCTTTTAACTTGTGAAGGCCATTGCATATTATGCTTTATGTGGATGACATAACCTGACTTATTGGCAGTCATCCTGTATTTTCATATAAATTTTCATTCATCATGATATTCTGTGCTTATATTTAAAAAAAAAAAAAAATTTAAACTTCCAAAAACGTAACATGACATAGAGAGGCCTCCATCAAAAGATTATGACCAGTAAAAACTAATAATTGCTTTAAACTTTTGCTTCCTTATCATAGTTTTAATTCTTTTAATTATCAGAAATAAAAAGCATATGATATAATTCTTGTTAATAATTACTGTAGGATGTGAGTGACATATTAGGTTGTTTAATTTTCACTAACCTTTATATCCTGATGCCATCATGTCCTGCAGTATGTTTTGTCTCTCAGAGTCTCTCTGTCTTTGTCTGACTGTATGAACTCAATGAGAGTAAGTGAAAGTGTCTTACCTGTTTCACACTCCATAAATTAGGACACCACCCGCTGCTTGTATTACACACTTATGAGTACATAAAGTACTGTTTTTGATCTTACTCTAAATACACCCTTTAACCTTATATTTGCAAACAATTGCATTCATTTGTACAGTATGTAAAAAAATTACCAATAAATATAAACAAACATTTATAAACATTATAGCCTATTTAGTTCTCTTTAATTCACAACAAACCCTTTAAACTGAATGGTATTACAGAACAAGAATGATGAGTAGCTATAAAATTTTATATTAAACTATGTAAAACACAAATTAGGCTATAGTGAATACAGAATACAAACATCAAGCTAAAATAAATAAATGAGTAAAGTGAAACTAAACGGCATTGGGCTCACAAGCCTCTCTCATTGACATCCAAATGTTTCCATTTTTTTTGCTATGTAACATTTGGTTGCTAAACTATTATCCATGATGTTGTTAAAATGCAAATTAAAAAATAAATTAAAAATATTTAGACATAAAAAAACTATTAGTTGTGATGTAAACAAGTCTTTGTATTTCACTTGTGTTCCGATATCCACGTAAATCATCCTTCGCATGCGCAAACATGTTTATTTTGAGCAGTGAAACTTTTAGGTTTGGCTGACTGCATTTTAATTTGATTAATGGCTGAAATGTCAAGTTAGCAATGCTAAAATGTGTGAGCGAGGCACCTTGCGCAATCAGTTACATTTAATAAAGTAAAGATATAACAAATAAAATGCATTAAGAGTGTCACAAAAATGAAAGTGGCCTATACTTGTCGCAGAGTTTTTTTTCTTTCTTTTGTTAATCTGTTAATTATATAAGAGAAATACATTTTGTGTATGCTAGCCCTGTTTATTTTATTCCTTTTATAATTTTGTTTTTTCTCTGTTCACCGAAGTGCATAGGGCCCAGGGATCTGGGAGGCCCACGATCCATTACCGTGTCCCCCCACCCCTCGAACATTGCATTTGATACTGAAAACTACTACGAAAAAATACTTAATAGCACCAGTGCAACTGACTCAGTCAACATACATGTATTTGCACTTAGGGGAGCTTCAAAGGTTTCTACGACGTTTTTGCAGTGTTGAGTAATGTATCGCAGACATATCTATTGATTCCTTGAACACAGTAGTAATCAGAATCCACTCACTGCTCAAAACACCTTGTTTGCACTCATGAATCCTCTCTTTATAACAAAGACACAGTGTTAATAAGATATTTATTGTGCATTGTAGAGAGCTTCGTTGATTATAACTTTGTAAAATCATGATGAAAGGTGAATGAAACATTATTAAGGGAGTTTGTAAATGTAAATGTTTCAAAGTCTCAGCTGAGAAACTGTGCATCTCCAAGTAAACACAGTGATGTTTTGTTTATGAATGGACACGCATTTTTAAATTAATCTGAGTTCTTGATTCAACTACCTATTCATAAAGACAGTCATTTACTTAGTTCCTGAATGAATCAGCCATTCAATTGAATGAATGATTCTGTGATAAACTCAGTGACTTGCCGCCACCTACTGGCAGTTTTAGTTTTATTTTTAAAATATCATTTCAATTATTTAAATCATTTCAATCAATATTTGTTTTTCAAAATGTTATATTTAAAACAATCTCATAACATTGTTATGAATTTAAAACATCCATGTCACCTCTGAGCCTCATTAAACATCTGTAAATATACCTAAATGCCACTTTTATGTTCTACTGTGCCACCTCTGTAGTGCAGATGAATTTTGTTAATATTGATTTATTTTAATATCTTCTTATTGTACTTTTTGTTATTTGATTGTTTGAATTAGAAATGTAAAAACAGCTTATATATACAGACACATTTTTAAATTTGACATAAAATATGACATTTTCTAGTAAAGTAAAATTGCCGTTACCAAGGTTTAAAAAATGCCCCTGTAAGGAGTCAGTAAGGAGATAACACCCCGTCATGAATCTGGCCGGTGACCTTCGGTCCGCTCACCACCAGATGTCGCTCTCGCACTTTCACATCACACAGACTGTTACACTACACCCCGGACTATGTCTCCCATCACCCATCGCACTGATTGCGCCAACACCTGTGGCCAATCAGACACGCTATATAAGCCCCGGACTTTTCCGTTGTTACTTACCGAGTATTGTGGAGTTGTAAAGTGGAGAATTGTACTAGTTCCGTTTAGCGCTCTCGTAGTGCTAGCAGCCTTTACTTTGTAGTATTCCAGTTCCCGTGTTTCCTAGTTCCTGAGTTCCCTAGTTCCTAGTTTCCTAGTTACCGGGTTTCCTAGTTCCCGAGTTTCCTGAGTTTAGCTTTCCCTCCTGGTCTTCTCGTCGTGTCTGTCTCGCCGCCTGCCTTGTGGATATCTCGCCTGTCTCTTTGGATTACCCGTTTGCTGTGCCCCCCTTCAGATTACGTTCGCCGCTGATCGACCATCGCCTGCTTCACGGACTATTCTTGTGTCTCTCCCCTACATACCTGTTTGCTGTTGCTTGACCCTGCCTGTTCGACCATGTCTTTGTCTCTCCCTACAAATAAAGCTTTGCATTTGGATCCGCTCGCCTCTCATCTCCCTCTCCACGTTTCAACCCCATAATGCGAAGGCAAATTTTTGTTACTGAATGGAGCTGTAACGGAGACGGTGAGAAGTGGATCCAAGTGCTAGCTTTATTGATAAACGTAGTCAAACAGGCAAGGTCAGCGACGGCAAACAGGAGCATCAAAGGTAATCCAAACACGGTAATCCAATAAACAAGTGAAATAGTCAGGGCAGGCGGCAAGGTTCAAGAAATGCAGAGACAGTCCAGGGTCGAAAACACACAAAGGCAAAGCTTGGAAATAAACTAGGAAACACAATGGAAATAACAGGCTAAACAACGATCAGCACACAGAGGGGTGAGTGGGAGCCTTAAATACTAAACATGAGGGAACACATGACCAAAACCAACCAATGGAAAGGGGACACATAGAACAGGGGAACCAATGAGAACATGACACATACAAACAAGAGTAAAGCATGGTGGGTTGAGTGAACACAGAGTCTGAACTGGAGTGCCCTCTAGTGGAGTTCATGGGCACTCCAGCTGGTGACCATAACAGGAGCCCCATAGCAAATTCAGTGCACAGGGCCCAGAATTTTTAGCAACAGCCCTGACTGTCACTGGTGTTACATTACATTTAGCAGACGCTTTTATCCATAGCAACTTACCAAAAAGGACAATGGAAGCAATCAAAATCATTCAGGTCATTCCACCAGGAGGGTATATTTAATGTTAAAGTCAGTAAAAGTGATTTTGTGCCTCTTTGGGATGGCACAATAATGCACCGTTCACTTGCATAGCGCAAGCTTCTAGAGGGCACATAGGTCTGAAGTAATGAATTTAGGTAAAGGGGTGCAGAGCCGGTGGTGGATTTGTAGGCAAACATTAATGCCTTGAATTTGCAAGCAGATATTGGTAGCTAGTGCAAATTGATGGAGAGGTGTGATGTGCGTTCTTTTCAGCTCATTAGAAATGAATCTTGCAGCCGTATTCTGGACTAATTGTAAAGGTTTGATAGAACTGGAAGGCCTGCCAAAAGAGCATTGCAATAGTCCTGCCTGGACAGAACAAGAGCTTGAACAAGGAGTTGTGAAACATGTTCCAAAAGAAAGGGCCTGATCTTCCTGATTTTAAGTAAAGCTAATCTGCAGGGCAGTTTTAGCAATTTGGTCTGAGAAAGTCAGCTGATCATCAATCACTACTCCAAGGTTTCTGGTTGATTTTGAAGGAGTTTGGGTTGATGTGCCTAACTGGATGGTGAAATTGTAATGAAACGATAGGTTTGATGGAACCACAAGCAGTTCTGTCTTGGCAAGGTTGAGTTGAAGATGATGGTCCTTCATCCAGCAAGAAGTGTCTGTTAGACAAGCTGAGATCCGAGCAGCTATCGTCAGATCATCAGGATGGAATGAGAGGGTAGAGCTGAGTGTCATCAGCATAGCAGTGATAAGAAAAGCCATGTTTCTGAATGACAGAACCTAGTGATGCCATGTAGACAGAGAAGAGAAGTGGTCCAATAACTGAGCCCTGAGGTACTCCAGTAGCTAGATGTTGCGACTTGGATACCTTGCCTCTCCAAGATACCTTGAAGGACCTGTCTGAGAGGTAAGACTCAAACCACTGGAGTGCGGTTCCTGAGATGCCCTTTGCCAATAGGGTTGACAGAAGTATCTGGTGGTTAACTGTGTCAAAAGCAGCGGACAGATCCAGCAAGATAAGTATTGAAGATTTGGAATCTACTCTTGCCAGTCTTAGGGCTTCAACAACTGAGAGCAAGGCAGTCTCAGTTAAATGTTCACCTCTGAAACCAGACTGGTTGCTGTCCCGGAGGTTGTTCTGTGTGAGAAAGGCAGAGACTTGGTTGAACACAGCTCGTTCAAGTGTTTTTGTAATGAAAGGAAGAAGGGAAACTGGTCTATAGTTTTCTAGTAGTGATGGGTTAAGGGTGGGTTTCTTAAGTAGAGGGGTTATATGAGATTGTTTAAATGCAGAGGAAAAACACCAGTGTGAAGGGATGTGTTAATGATGTGAGCGAGTGCAGGTACAACTGCAGGTTCAATAGCTTGAACGATGATTAGAAAGCATGAGTTTGATTAGATGATTAGAAAGGATGAGTTTGGAGACTTCTGCCTCGGAGAGTGAAGAGAAAGATGTGAACGAGTGTATGTTTTTATAGTATGGTGTTATATTTAGTGACTTTCCATGTCAAATAAATAATAGGATAAGTCTTGGATAAGTTACCTACATTAGCATACAGTGTACCTCTTTAGAATACTGTTCCATGACTAATAAATAACTATACAAGAACAAATGAGGAACACATTATTATAATTGTAGTAACTATTATTAACCAACAAGAGACTTTGATTAATGAATTAGTAAGTAATAGTGCTTCTAATAATAGTGCTGATGTTGTAGTTCACTATTAGCTAAACAGTAACTACTATTTTTCATACCTCCTAGAGAAGGACTACTGTATAAAAGATCATAATTAATATGAATTAGTGATTTACGCCTATGACTGTTTCACTGTTCACATTTGAAGCCTTCTTAAAAAAAAATAATAATAGAAATTTGTATATAAAAATAAAATAACATTTGCTTTAATTCCCCCATATAGCTTGTACTTATCTGAACAATGTCTGAAACTTTGTATTATGAGCACTTCCTGTGTTTATTTGCCTTTTTATGATGAATTATTTGTTGTATTCCTTAATTATTCCTTAGTTATTCCTTAAAAAAAGTCACTTTGGATAAACACATTTGTTAAATTTTATTAATGTAAATTAAATCAATAATTTAATTTAATAAAACAATAAAAGATTTTTACATCCATGTGACCATAACAACAATGTGTCAGCATGTCAGTACTAAAATGTTTTTTCTTTTTCTCCTTCTTGGTGAGACACAGACAAGACAAGAATTTTGATCCACATAGTTTTCTGTTAAATGTCATCTGTTCAAGTTAGTTGACAGATGAGTATTAAAATGTGTTTAGGAATGTGAGATAAAAAGCATTACAAGCTGCAAACAGGCTCAGTCACATTCCTTCCTACTGATGATTGATAAAACCTGCGGGGAAAGACATTTCTTGGTATATAGTTACATAACATATTTGCTGCTGGTGGTTTGACAATCAGTGCCAACAATTCATTCCTTTGTTGGCTACTGACAAATTTCACGACTCACGTTTGTTTACTTGATATTACTAAATAATTGTCAGTCAGTGGTTTATTATGTTAACCATCAGTTTAGGGAAAAATTACTTTTCAAAAGTAATGTAATTAGAATATTGCATTACTCCCTAAAAAGTAATTATTAATTACCTTACTGAGTTACTTTCCATGTAAAAGTAATGTTTTGTTGCTTTTGCATTATTTTCAGATTAAACCACTGATGGCAGATAGACTATTTTGAGGATGCCTTTTTATACTTTTCTGGGTCTTGACAGTGGTATTTATTTAAAACCTCCAGTGGCTCTTTACCTAAATTCATTCACTTATGTGCCCTCTAGAAACGTGCATTCTGCAAGTGAACGGCACATTATTGTGCCATTCCAAAGAGGCACAAAATCACTTTTACAGTCTTTCACATTAAATGTACCCTTCTGGTGGAATAACCTGCCCAACTCAATCTGAACAGCTGAGTCTTTAGCCAACTTCAATAATCAGCTAAAAACACATCTCTTCCATCTTTATTTGACCCTCTGACTCTAACACTCTCTATTCTAATTCTATTCTTTAAAAAAAGGGAATAAAACCTTGCCCTTTTTGATGTTTACTCTATTCATTTACTTTCTGCTTGCTTTCTTAAAATAAATAAATAAATAAATAAAAAATGAACACTAGCATCTCTGTTCTTTTTGTAAGGCCTCTAACACTAGCTTGCTTTTTCTTTTTCTATTCTGTTTCTTTTTCTGTGTTCTGTATCTGTTTTCTTTTTATTTATTATAAAAATTCACATAGCCCACCCAGCACCAGATGTCATTTGGACGTCGTTTTTTTGGAGCTAAATCAAGTCGGCCTGTCATGGACTTCTTTTAACCCAAAAATCGATGTTGAAAAGCTATGTGTAAATGTATTTGGCATGGCATAAATCCAGCAAAACGGAAAACACTTTTGCTGTGTATTAGCACACCTATTTCTGAACATTTGTTTACAATCACTACATTTATATGCCTATAATGCATCCATAAAAAACATATTAAGCATCACAAACACCATGATAAACCACAGCCCTTATATAGCCTATTAATAAATTCACATAAATTACACCCATACATGTAATATATTCACATATGTCTAAAGTACTGTTAAATATATTTAAATTGTTTTGAAAACATATTTTAAAAATACACAAAACGGCTTAAAAATTGATCTTCATATATGTGTAAATATGTGTATGAAAAAAACGAATTAATGTCTTATAATTCCTAATCAGCGTTTTTACTACACCATGTTTACCATTTCTACAGCTATATTATATTATATTATATTATATTATATTATATTATATTATATTATATTATATTATATTATACTATATTATATTTACGTAAATTCTGCATGACATCTACTTGCTTTAATGGGTGTGCTCACTGAACATTCAATGCATGATTGTTTTGCACACAATATTAAACATTCCTGAAACTTCCGCCGTCACAATATGAATAATTAAAAAAAAAAATTAACTAATCGGTTACGCTTGCACAATTACATTTGCAGAAAGCACATACTTTGTGGTCATATGGTCAAAAGAGCCTAAAATGCAAAATAATAAGCCTTATTAGTGATGGAAAAACATAAACATATAATTTGTAAAGTTGCACTCACAGTTGTGAAAATGAGAAAATAACATATTTGTTAAAAACAGTTTTATTTATCATATGTTCTCATATTTAATGCTTTTTATGTGTTTTTATAAAGCCATAGTCACATTTTAAAAGTTTTGTACTAAATAAATATTATTTTACCCGTCACATCAATTTTAGTGGGTCACCTGTTGGGTACCCACCTGCGTGCAAGATTCTGCTCTGTATAGTAAATTTTGTTCATTTAATCGACTTTTCAACATTGTTTGACACATTTTCATGTAGTAACTGGTTGTTTTAAGTCTCGCCCGATGTGGCCTCACAATATGGCGGCACTCTCTTGTTTACGTCCCAGAATGCACTGTGCAGTGACGTCGGTTGCCAAGCTCTATTGACTTCAGCTGTTGTTTATGAAAGTTTGGGCTTTTAATGTGATCTTAAGTAACGTTATAGATGAGCTGTTTTGATATTTTTTTTATAAAGGTTTTGCAGGCAATTTGTCATTGAATGAAAGGAAGTAAGCTAATTTATTTAACCTCGAAGTATGCACTGTACGGTTAATCGATACATAATTTACATGGAGCGTGAAACTGGGCTGAAAGTACTTCAAACACGTTTTGACCTTTCGTGGTAAACAAATATTGATTGCACTTGTCCTGTGACTTCAGAAGTGTCAAGAAAACTTCTACGACACAGGAAAAGTTCCTGATTTTAACATTTCTGAAGGGAGCTGGTGACAGAGATATAGAAATCACAGGTGATCTGAGAATTATTATTAAATAACTTTATATGCATCTTTCATAATATATTTAGCCTATATCACCATGCGTCTGTAATTTTCTTCTGCAAAATTATATACATCTGTATACATTTATGTTTGTTTGCTTGTTAGTTATTTTAAAAGGACTTTAACGTCCAAACATAAGTAACACTGTATATGAGCATTAAATAATCTTAACCTTTTTCTTTTCTGCATTTCACCTCTGCTGTAGTTTACTTCTAATAAACCTGACATTGTATAATAAATATTTTTGGCCCTGCCACAGATTGTTTATGTTCCTTCCTAGATTCTTCCATGCTAATGGCCGTGCACCAGAGTTGGAGCGTATCTCCTGTCGAAAAACATCTCTAGACATTATAAACCATATGACTAGTAAGTAATATCTGAAACATACACTACCATTCAAAAGTTTAAAGGAGTCATCGGATACAAAGTTCACTTTTTCATGTTGTTTGAATATTAACCCTCTGTGGTCGAAAAACGCGCCGGCGTGGTTTGTGGCAGTTTTTCTGATAACGCCAAAAAGAACTTCAATTACTCCGTCATTTTTGATTGTACAGATAAGAGCAATATATCAATCGAATCTGTAAGGAATCTACTTTTATTTGTGTAATAATAACAACAACACTCTGTGGTTTTGTGAAATAAAGCAAACAAACAGGGTATGCAGTCTGCTGCGTTGTTCTCTGTGATAGTCATTAAGAAATGCGTCACTAAAATGAACTAAAACTCAGCGAATACTCCACACAGAGACATGAGAGAGATATCTATAGAAAGCCTGATATGTCTACTTTTAAATGAAGTAAGTCTTGTCGAAAACAAATATCATGTGTTAAAGTAATCTGTATGTCCAGTCTTTCTTGTCTGACCTAATTATTTTTAATTTGATCACGCCCAAGAGCTACTTACACTTTTGTTATTATAATCAGCCACGTGGAGGCGCAAGTGGCGTACCGCCCACATCAACGTAAACAAAGTAGCGAGCCTTGTCTTCACGCTACTTGCGTCTTGTGACTGGAAGAAGACGCGCTGTGAGGAGTAAGATTTATATTTCCCTCGGAGGAAGAGGAAGAGGAAGATCGCGATATGAGATCCACTGAAGGAGTAAGTCTTTCTTTTATTAGCCTTCTTACTGTGACATAACTTGTACACATTATAGTGGTTAGATTTTTTCCAAACTACAAGACCTGACTACGTGCAATCAAATGAAAGGTTATGAAGTATGTTTTATTTCATTGCATCGAAATGTTTTACGACGCCAGGATGTTTTTGATGTTTTAGAAAATAAAAATGACGCGATATAAAAGTAATAGTGTTTACACTGTAACACTGAATGATAGAGTCTAAGATTGTTTAGACAGAACTACTGTCATATACTCTGTTCACCAATAGATGTTTATGACGTGCTTCACAATAATACATTAGTTTCCCAGACATAAAATGGTTTTCTATTGTATAATACATACAAAGCATGCTTGTGTTTACGACTATAAAATCTTATTTATTTATTTATTTATTGTACAACAATAGGATAATATTAGTTTATTATTAATACTCTGTTCATGAATAGATGTTTAACGTGCTAAACAATAATAATTAGTTTCACAGATATAAAATGCCATTTTTTTTAAAGATAGCATAAAACATGTGAGTCTATGACTACAAAATCATACTATATGTACATATTACAGATGCTCCTGATATTAACATGCTCACAGATGTTGTTGTTTTTTTTTCTAGTGATCTGATACCTGCACCACAGATGAATGCTACATGAATGCCACATGAAGAGTGCTGTACCAACATCAGATGTTCTGCTACACTGATTTTTTTATTGTAAAACAATTTCCTGGACTACTGATGATGAGTTTTGTTTCTTAAATCCATGGAAAGAAGCAGCAATCACTTAAATATCAGGTATAATTTACTTGTTTCACTTGTTGAGCAGAATTCAGAAAACAGTTTTCAGGAATGATACAAAGTCTGTTCACGTCTCTGGTTAGATCAGTGTAATCAATAATGTGCTTTTGACCTTCATTATGTATGTTTTGATGATACTATGTTTTAAATAAAATACAAATAGTCTAAAACTCCATTCTTTGAATCTCTCATTGTTTCTACCTGACAGTCACAGTCTCATTGATGGGCCATTAGATGAGGGTCTTTTGTCTCTCAGGTGTGAATCACTAAATATTCATGGCCGTTGTCACTCCCTCGCATATTCTCTTTCAATCACAAAACACGTCTTAGAAAATTTAAATCAATATATTGTTTTCTGTAAATGAGTGAATGAGATGATTTTCACATCATTTTGTAGAAAAAAACTCTAGCCTACCACATCCAGTTCTCAAAAGTCTTGTGA
>JAHKKF010531058.1:0-13452 GCA_019740295.1 Labeo calbasu | reverse complement strand
CTGTTGTTTAAAAATGATTATATTGCTGGCTTAAAATGGACTGGAACTTATGAAAACACATAGAATTACTAGGCAACGGCAATAATCAAAAGATGAACATTTATTATTACATTTAAAAGTAGCATTTTAATTTCAGTTTATTCAACCGTTCTCTGTAATCGCCTTTTACCGAAATAACGCTAATTCTCGCGTCTGTGTGTCGCCGAAATCTGAGCCGTCGAAGGGCTTCTGTTCGTCGGGGTAAGTGCGAACTTCAGACCGCGGCCTCGCGTTTCACTCGTAGCTGATAGATGCCGTGACTGACTCCAAAACCTGCCCTTAAACAAACAGTACTGACATTAGAGAACATATTTTAACATCAAATTAAATTAATTCAGTACTATAACAAATAAAATCAAATTATTTTATGCAAGGCAAATAGCGTTTCTATCCTGCAAAACAACCGCTGCTGACACAGCTCACTGACATCTCGTCCTTATGTTGCGTTGCGTAAAAGAAGACAATTTACAGCACAGTAAAATCTTTATAAATTAAATAAAATTTATACAAACCTTTATTTTGCTGAAGAAGTGCAAATCGGTGGCGCTGAGAACAGCTCTCTCCTGTAAGGACTCAAAAAACCCACGCTCTGATTGTAACTCAGCAGCTGGGTTGTTTTGTCAGACAGGCTTTAACCCAGCGGTTGGGTAGAAATAAATAACCCAGGGTTAAAAATGAAACTTACAGAAAAACTACCCAGCACCTGGGTATAAATATTATAAATAGCCCAATAAAATGACCCAACGGGCTGAACACAGCATTTGGGTTAAAAAAAAAAATAACCCAGCATTTTTTAGAGTGCAGCTTTCCTTGTTAAAAAAAAAAAAAAAATCACACAAAATCATTTAATCAATCATTTTATATGCTACCAGTGAATATAGGAATCTCAGAATTATTCTACTGTATAAGAAAGATAACAAATATTTGCTAAAGATTACATTTGACAGTGTTTTTAAATATTATTTTACGTGAGTTTTAGATGATAGCAAAGATAATACATGTAAAAATAGGGGAATTGAGCATGAACAATTAAATATGAAATATTGGCTGTTAAAGTTGGCAAGAAATTATGTGAAATCAGTTTCTAAATGCGTGTTATTGATCATATTATGGACAATTTGTCCATGCATTCATCCAGATTTATTTATTTATTTATTTTGAGCTTGTCATTCTTAAATTAAATCTTCAAACTTTTTGTGATTTTATTTTTTGTAACTTCACCCGATATGGTACCAATGCATTATGGATCCCAACCCATAATATATTGAGAAAGCTACTACATCTATAATTGTCTGTTGAACTTTTTTTTAAACAGAGAAAACACTGACTCAACCAAAGGTGCAGGACTATCATCAAATAACCAATGTCAAATCACTACTCATTTTTTTCAAGTCCAGTTGGTGATGTCTGCCGTTCAGACACTCTGGATTTAATAATAGCTCTGTGACTGTAAATGTAAAAGCGTTTGAATAGTCACAGGTCATTAAGGTTGATGTCTTGGCAAACTGGCAGCAGGCAGCACATGGCAGGGAGATGCCAAAGTGGCACATTCTGATGAACTGTTGGAAGAGAAAGAGAGCTGACTGTGGGACAGAGGAAGAATGATTGATTTTATATGGAAAAAACTATACCAGTCTCATTGGAAAAGCGTGCCTGTTATGACACTTCAGAAGAATGATATTCTGTTGCTTTTCGCAAATTTTGCGACACTTTCAAAGTGAAATATCTGGTAGGTTGTGTTCAGTTCAAAGCATGTTCAGTTTTATACAAAACAGATGAACAAGAATCTAGCAGTGTTTTATTATGTTGGTTGTTATACATATTGTGGGAGTTCAGAAATGAAATGTTCAGAGAGGCACTAACAGGTTAATGCTCTATCATGTTTGAAATTACCATGCCACCTACACTAAATTTAACACAGAACCAAATGCGAGATAAAACTAGATTTGCTGAAGCAACCATGCCATTTTAGCTTGGTTTTACAAGTTTGAGATGTTTTATATTGACTTATATTTAACATGTTTCATACTGAGTGCTCCACGACGCAAGTGAAATGCTATACCAGGTGGGCTACCGAGCAAACTTACTACAACAGAAAAGCCATACATATGAAGTTGTTTATATGATGAAATAAAGTCGCAATAAAGTCTGTATTAAAGGGGTCATGAACTGCATTTATTATTTTGCACTGTTCTCTGAGGTCCACTTGTAACATTATTGAGCTTTTTATATAAAACACTGTAGACTTGGAAGTAAATGTCCACTGCTATGCAATGCAAAGACTGTTTTTCCACAACTTTGCATTGCACAGCGTCTTCCTGTCTTCTGAGCCATCTTTCTCGTTTCGTTTCACATTTGCCTCTCTCATTACTTACACTACATGCGTAAATCGGTGGGTGGGGCTAAACAAGCAGTGATGCAGAAGCATTGATCATCTACGGAGGCGGTGTTGAGCCACACTATTATGTCATAAAGTAGCACATTCCACAACCTGATGTTTTGGCAGATTTGCTTCAATATAATTAAGAAAGATTTTGGTTCTGAAACTTACAAGATTTTTTTTTAATAGTACAATGACCTTTTATACAGTTGAAGTCAAAAGTTTAAATACACCTTGTGGAATCTGCAAAATGTTAAGTATTTTACTAAAATAAGAGGGATCATACAAAATGCATGTTATTTATTATTTAGTACTGACCTGAATAGGATATTTCACATTAAAGACGTTTACATATAGTCCACAAGAGAAAATAATAGTTGAATTTATAAGAATGACCCTGTTCAAAAGTTTACATACCTTTAATTAATAGTGTATTGTTATCTGAATGATCCACAAATGTGTGTGTGTGTTTTTTTTTTAGTGATAATTGTTCATGAGTCCCTTGTTTGTCCTGTCCTGTTAAACTGCCTGCTGTTCTTCAGAAAAATCCTTCAGGTTTTCAGCATTTTTGTGTATTTGAACCCTTTCCAACAATGACCGTATGATTTTGAGATCCACCTTTTCACACTGAAGACAACTGACGGACTCATATTCACTATTACAGAAGGTTCAAATGCTCACTGATGCTCCAGAAGGAAAAATTATGCATTAAGAGCCGGGGGGTGAAAACTTTTGAAATTGAAGATCAGGGTAAATGTAACTTATTTTGTCTTCTGGGGAACATGTAAGTATCTTCTGTAGCTTCAAAAGGGCAGTACTAAATGAAAAAATATGATATTTAGGCAAAATAAGAAAAATGTACACATCCTCATTCTGTTCAAAAGTTTTCACCCCACAGCTCTTAATGCACCGTTTTTCCTTCTGAAGCATCAGTGAGCATTTGAACCTTCTATAATAGTTGCATATGAGTCCATCAGTTGTCCTCAGTGTGAAAAGATGGATCTCAAAATCATACAGGGGACTCATGAACAACTGTGTAAACTACGTAACTATGTAAACTTTTGAACAACAATTTTGATAAATTCAACTATTATTTTCTCTTGTGGACTATACGTATATCTTTTATGTGAAATATCTTATTCAGGTCAGTACTAAATAACAAATAACATGCATTTTGTATAATCCTTCTTATTTTCTTATTTTATATATATATAAATAGTGTCTTTGGGATCACACACACAGACCAAAAATAAACATCCCATCACTGAAGCAGATCAAGCAAATATACACACACATATATAACAGAAGTCAAAATTACACCTCAGGATCCCTCCTGCAACACACACAAACATACGCTCAAGCTGGGTGATTTAGTATCAGCAAGTGACATTCTCAACGGGTACTCGAGCGCAAACACCGCCATATGGAGCCTCCACACCTCTCATTACGGGAGCGTGACGGGGAGAAATTATCGCCGGGACCAGATTTCATCAAACATACTAAACTGGTGCCAAGGCCAAACATCAGATAATGAAGACGCAGCTCAAATGGGACGGCGCCACAGACAATTAATTAAGTAATTAGGCTAATGACTTCTTTACTCAAGTCCTTTTCCTTTGGCTGTAGATATGAATTAATTAGCACGGGTAATTAAATTAAGCAGGTTGTAATTTCACAGCTGCTCATGTCGGCCTCCTCCCCTCTCTGCTCTGGGGCTAATCAGCGCTAGCTCCAGGTGGGAAAAAACCACTCGGTTTCATCTCTGATGTCTTCTTCAGTGAAGCCCTGGCATGCCACCAAAAACCCCACTCATATGCAAATCAAGCACGCGTGTGTGTGTGCGTGCGCTTCGCACGTGTGCACGGGGAGCACTTTGACATTTGGAGATGAGAGGCTTCCTCAAAGGCCTCTCTTGCCTTGAAAGCACAACCTCCACATGCAACTACAGAAAATGAGCAAATAAAATAAATCACACATTACTGAATGATGTCAATAAGGGGTTTGATACAAGCCTGGCATCGATGAGCCTATTATAATGAACTAGAGCTGCTCTCATTTCTGGCCTGTACTACCGACTCCGGCAAAATCATTACATATAACAACAGGCACTGATCAAAGGCCCCGTGCGCTGGGAGGAGAGGCATTTGCCTCCTTTAGAGAAGGTATGGGATGAGTCTACCGCCTGTGTGTCTGCAGGATCCGCTCCATTAAAACAGTTTGGGCTCCCTTTCATTCTATTCTGGCTTCTTAGAGCGCATGGATGTGAAACAAAGCACAGAAGTCTGATACATGACAACTAAATGATAAAATTATACAGGCATGCATAGCGGGGGTCTATAAATCTTTTTTTTTTTATCATAATTTAAGTGAAATGTTAAACTGAAAATAATAATACTTTTTAAAAATGTGTAATATTAATAAATTAAATAACAGATTAAAATTAATTTTATTTCAAAGTACAAATTTTTAACAATGAATAATTTTTAGGTTTTTTTTATTTTCATCTGATTAATTTTAGTATCAAAATAACCGTTAGATGCAGCCTTGTGTTCTATGTTTAAATAAAATCTGAGAAGCTGGGAAGACTTTCAGTGACACACCGGCATGAGAATTAGCACTTTTTCAGTAAAAAGCGATTACAGAGAACAGTTGAATACACTAAAATTATTTATGTCTAAAATGCTTGTTAAACGAGTTTAAATGTATATAAGCTATGCTGTACTCACCCAAATAAATTTAATTTGTCTTGAGTTTTGTCCATGTGTTCTTGCTTAAAGGAGAAGTCCACTTCCAGAACAACAATTTACAGATAATTTACTCACCCCCTTGTCATCCAAGATGTTCATGTCTTTCTGTCTTCAGTCAGTAAAGAAATTATGGTTTTTGAGGAAAGCATTTCAGGATCCATATAATGGACTTCATTGGTGCCCCGATTTTGAACTTCCAAAATGCAGTTTCAAAGCAGCTTCAAAGGGCTCAAAATGATCCCAGATCCCAGAAAATGAAAATTTGTATACATTTTAAGAACAAAAGCTTGTGTAGCACTAGCTCTGGGATACGTGTCCACGACGCTACGTACTACTGAATCACGTCGAAAGGTCATGCGCGACATAGACGGAACTACAGACCCAGTGTTTACAAAGCGAATGCACAGACTAAGGAAGTGCAAGCAAGTCAAACGCTGTTTACAAACAAAAAGGTACAACGGTGTCAGTCGACTCTGAAGTTGTAGAAGAAAATGAGATTATTTTTTGAAAAAAACGACATATCGTTTCGCTAGATAAGACTCTTCTTCCTCAGCTGGGATCGTTTAGAGCCTTTTAAAGCTGCATTTAAACTACATTTTGGACGTTCAAAATCGGGGCACCAATGAAGTCCATTATATGGAGAAAAGTCCTGAAACGCTTTCCTCAAAAACCATAATTTCTTTACGACTGAAGACAGAAAGACATGAACATCTTGGATGACAAGGGAGTGAGTAAATTATTTGTAAATTGTTGTTCTGGAAGTGGAGTTCTCCTTTAAAAATAAATGTTCATCTTTTGATTATTGCTGTTGCCTCTGGTAATTCTGTGTGTGTTTTTATAAGTTCCAGTCAATTTTATACCAGAAATATAAAATTTTTTAAACAATAGTTGACTTAAATAAAATAACCCAGCATGTTTGATAAAAACCAGCTGGGACAAAATAACAAAATAACTGGGTCAGCATGTTCTGTCCGATATTTACCCAGCACTGGGTTGCCAAATAACCCAAGTTGGGTTGTTTTCAACCCAGCGTTTTTAGAGTGTAGTGTGCTATGTCTCACAAACAATAAAAAGCACTAAAACAGTAGCTGAAACTCTACAGAATCATTACATTTTCGCACCGACGCTGGGTGGAAATGTCAAATATATGCTATAACTGTAGAGGATGAGAAAAAAAACAATACTGAAAGATTCTAGAGGCAGGATGGGAAACGGAAGCATATTACCCATGCAACAACCATTCCCTATGATCTGTACACCATCTGCGATTTATTTATCTAGGAAGGGGCGGCTCGGTATCACATACAATGTTCACAGACACATGAATTGTGATGCATGAAATTTAAGGGCTGATGATTCTACGGATTCTCTTTCCTGCTGCCTCCCCATGAGATTGAACGCACATCTGGACTTACGGCCACAGCTCAGTGCTTTCAACTACAAACACACACTGGAATCTGACTTTTCCGGTCTGCTCTGAGTGAAAAATCTCATGCAAAGGGTCTTCAAACACACCTCTTCGCCATCACCTCCATCCCAGCATGCACCGGGGCATGGTGGGGTCCTGAGTGCGGGAACAACTGGGCTAAATGTGGTGAAAATGAGCAGGATGAGTGTATGGGGGCAAAAGGAGGGGGATCTGTCTCTTGGCAGAGATGCAGGTAGTAAATCTATGTTAAAAAGAAGCAGTATTTTTCATCACTTTCGCAGATGGAGACTGGGTTCATCGTTTATGTGGTTGCATGTGAATGGGAACCAGTCGTTGAAAGGGATGGGGTGAAAAACACACTTTTGAATCTGTTGCAGACTGAAAAGCCACCTTGGGTGATAGTTAAGTTAAAGAAAGCTTTTCCCTTAGTGTAGTTGGGTGTTTATTTTTTTTAGCATATCACATTACAACATTATACCGGAGCATATCAAAACATTAAACTACTAAAACACGGCACCAACACAATAAGGTTTTACACATGTAGTAGTAATACAGTGTCAGTCCTGTTTTAGAGTGTTAAATACTAGAGCTGAGTACTGATACAGATTTCTAAAACTGATTAGATTCTGATTTACAAGCTCTTGATTTGATTAAATTCCAATTTCGATTAGATTTAAATCAATTCAATTATATTGTTTCATTAAAAGATGAAATATTAATCGCTATTGATCTATTAAGAGATTAAATATTCATCACTATTGATCTGTTGAGAGACCTAATACCTGATTTAAATTTTAGTCACTATTGTTCTATTAAGGGATTAAATATTAGTCCTATTGTTCTATCAAGAGATTAAATATTAATCGTTATTGATATATATTAAGAAATTAAATATATTGTTCTATTAAGGAAGCAAATATTAATTTCTATTCATCTATTACAAAATCAAAAATCAGTCACTATAGTTCTGTTAAGGGATTGTTATTGTTCTATTAAATATTAGTTGCTATTGTTCTATTAAGAGCTTAAATATTAGTCGCTATTATTCTATTAAGATATTTAAATATTTGTTGCAATTGTTCTATTACGAGATTAAATATTAGTCGCTATTATTCTATTAAGATATTTAAATATTTGTTGCAATTGTTCTATTACGAGATTAAATATTAGTCACTATTGTTCTATTAGGGGATTAAATATTAGTGACCATTGTTCTAGCAAGAGATTAAATCTGAATCGCTATTGATCTATTAAGAGATTAAATATTAGTTGCTATTATTCTATTAAGATATTTAAATATTCACTGCTATTGTTCTATTAAGATATTTAAATATTAGTCATTATTGTTCTATTAAAGGATTAAATATCAGTTGTTCTATTAAGAGATTAAATATTAGTTTTATTAGGAGATTAAAGATTAGTTGTTATTGTTCTATTAAGGGATTATATTTTAGTCGTTACTGTTCTATTAAGGGATTAAATATTAGTCATTATTGTTCTATTAAGGGATTAAACATTAGTTGATATTGTTCTATTAAGAGATTAAATATTAGTCGTTATTGTTCTATTAAGGGATTAAATATTAGTCATTATTGTTCTATTAAGGGATTAAACATTAGTTGATATCGTTCTATTAAGAGATTAAATATTAGTCGTTATTGTTCTATTAAGGGATTAAATATTAGTTGCTATTGTTCTATCAAGAGATTAAAGATTAGTCGTTATTGTTCAATTAAGAGATTAAATATTAGTTCTGTTAAGAGATTAAAGATTATTCGTTATTGTTCTATTAAGGGATTAAATATTAGTTGCTATTGTTCTATTAGGAGATTAAAGATTTGTTGTTATTGTTCTATTAAGAGATTAAATATTAGTTCTACACTGTAAAAAACTATTTGTTGAGTCAACTTAAAATAATCTGTAACCTGGCTGCCTTAAAATTTTACGTTCAGTCAACTCAAAAAAAGTTTATTCAACTTGAAATGTTAAAAAAGTGACAATTTAGATATATGTTATTTGATATTTGATATTGTTCTATATAGAGATTAAATATTAGTCGTTATTCTTCTATTAAGAGATTAAATATTTGTCGTTATTCTTCTATTAAGAGATTAAATATTAGTTGTTCTATTTGTCATTAAGGGATTAAGGGATTAAACATTAGTCGTCATTGTTCTATTACGAGATTTAAATATTAGTCCCACTGATCTATTAAGAGACTAAATATTAGTCACTATTGATCTATTACGAGATTTAATATTAGTCGCTATTATAATATTGAGGAATTAATTTGTCGGTTTTGTTGCAAGAGTAAGTGATTCTCAAAAAGTAAAAATGAAAATATTATCGTTTTATAGTTTATAGTTTATCGCACATGAAATGCCTGAAGCTCAGACAAACATCTGAATTTTTAAAAGTAATTAAGGGATTTAGATAACTGTAAGTTTATTCTAAGCAAGTGTGTACAATTCTCAAAAAGCATCAATACAATCAGTCTTAACTGAAAAATAGGCTGTTGTCAAAGTGTCTAATGTAAGTTTAATTTTTTCCAAATGCTGATTTCTCTAAAGGTCAGGTTGTTCTTGGATGAACTGAATACGTAATCTCATTATAAAAGTTGTGTGAGAAATGCAATATGCCAATTGTAGCATTCAATTGTTTGGTAGTGTTAACAAATCAACTAATCAACTTTCCCAGCGCACACACCCCGCCCCGTCGCCCCAGCGGACCCTTTTTGGTCTTACAGTAGTCCTTGTCAGAATGAATAAAAAATGTGATATTTAGAGGCATAAGACAAGGCCCTGACACAATATGTGTAATATTTATGATTATTTCCCCTTTCATTTGCATCACACTTTCTCTCTCTCTCTCTCTACACACAACCCTGACTAAAATGTTGTTAATCAAGTTTCCGTTTCAAACGACAAAATGTGAGATGCACAGGGTGGGGGAGGAAGTTTTCCTGATATGGTAATTTGAAGCAGATATATCATTTTGTTAATAAAATGCTGAGGCCTGTGATTAACTGGCGCTCACTAGAGATAGCACGCTGATTAATTTCACCCTCTTCAGCCAATGCCAAGGTCCTTACACTTTCCCTCGTCGTGCTAAGGGTGAAAATTAAATCAGTTCCTCTTCTAAATTTTTCAATAACCTTGTGCCATTTTTTTCCATGTGACATGTGTTCCCAAAGAGCCAAAAGCCTTCTTAAGCTCCCGGAAAAGAAAACAAAAGACACAAAATGCTTTTCGGTGCCCATTATGATTCACAAACTCGTTTTTAAGATCGTCTACACCAAAACAACAGAGGGGGGAATTTATTTAAACATATTTCCAACTGTCTTGACAGAAATAAAACCTTCTATACAAAGAATCAAAGCCTGTTTTCCACAGCCTGAAACCTGTAGTGATGAATACAGGTAATTGGGCCTTTCAATATGGTATCTCCCTGGGTATACCTTTGTCAATAAACACACCACTTACCACCATCGCTGCGAATAATAAAGATATAAATAAAGCTCAAACAAACCGCCTGCTTTAAACAGGAACACACAGTACACATATGAATATCGCTGCATTTTTGAGGATGAGTCAAAAGTTTACATACACCTTGCAAATTCTGCAAAATGTTAATTATTTTATCAAAATAAGAGGGAGCATACAAAATGCATGTTATTTTTTATTTAGTACTTACCTGAATAAGATTTTTCACACAAAAGATGTTTACAGTCTACAAAAGAAAATGATAGTTGAAATCATAAAAAATCATAGGGATTTCTTCATGAAGCCCTCGTTTGTCCTAAGCAGTTAAACTGTCCGCTGTTCTTCAAAAAAAAATCTTCAGGTCAAATTCTTCGTTTTTTTGTTTGTTTGTTTGTTTGTTTGTTTGTTTTTAGCATTTTTGTGTATTTGAACCCTTTCCAGCAATGACTGTATGATTTTGAGATCCATCTTTTCACACCAAGGACAACTGAGGGACTCAGGTTCAAATGCTCACTAATGCTCCAGAAAGGAAAACTATGCATTAAGTGCTGGGGGGGTGAAAACTTTTGAAAAGAATGAAGATGTTTACATTTTTCTTATTTAGCCTAAATATCTTTTTTTTTTTTTTCCATTTGGCACTGCCCTTCTGAAGCTACAGAAGATATGTTTATGTTTCCTAGAAGACAAAATAAGTGAAATTTACCCTTATCTTCAAATTCCAAAAGTTTTCACCCCCCGGCTCTTAATGCATCGTTTCTCCTTCTGAAGCATCAGTTTCAGAGCGTTTGAACCTTCTGTAATAGCTGCATATGAGTCCCTCAGTTGTCCTCGGTGTAAAAAGATGAATCTCAAAATCATACAGTCATTGTTGGAAAGGGTTCAAATACACAAAAATGNTGAAAAACCAAAGACCTAAAGGATTTTTCTGAAGAACAGCAGGACAAACAAGCTGTGGATCATTCAGGTAACAACACAGTATTAAAAATCAAATCTATGTAAAATTCTGACCAGGGTCATTTTTATTTCATTTTTATGTGAAATATCTTATTCAGGTCAGTACTAAATAAAAAAAAACTAAATGCATTTTGTCTGATCCTTTTTATTCTGGTAAGATAATTAACATTTTGCATATTTTGCAAGGCGTATGTAAACTTTTGACCTCAGCTGTATAGGCAACACAATGAGCACAAGAACGGAGATGATTCCCTAGTGGAAAATAAGCAGTCGACTGAGTGAGATACACACACGGATACTCGCACAAACACCATTTACTCTTCAACTGCCATGCTAAATTCCATATATTCAGGTTCTAATCAGCAAACATGTTATCGCCCCTGGATTCCAAGCTCAGAAAATTGAATTTCTGCATGCACTTTTATCTAGAAAAATGACGGCAATAATGAGAAATGGGAAATAATAAGCGGAATACAATAAGCAAACGGCAGATCATTAAGGTGGCATTTGCTTGTTGATGCAAGCGGGGAATAATCAAGATCGTACCTTAATGACATTATAGTGTCATAAGAATCACAGAATGATCAAATTACGAGATTTAGTTAATGAAAAATGGACGGACCAACACGGGTCTCTTCCTAAACTCCTATTAGAAGGCTGAAAGCTATGCGTCCTTATGCAAAACCTTCATCGCCCTTATTGCCGGACAACGTTGTAAAGCCATCATCCTGTTTATAGAGGTTTAATTGAAGGCAGCATAAAACGATAAACTAAGAAACATGCATGGTTGACTTCTCCAATTCAAGCCATAAATCATTGTGATGTTCAGACAAGTCAGCCAGACACAAATTCAGATGATAGATGACCCATTTAACTTTGATTTTTGAGAGCAATGAGCTCTCCTGCAATAGCTCACACTGAGTAATGCCGCAGATGCGCGGGCAGGAGGCGATGAGAAATCCCCTTTCCTCCGTGCCGCGGATGCTTCGGAATAATCGCACAAATGACCATTATTAAAATGCTGTGGTCCTGCTCCGGCACACCGCCGGTGAGAGAGCGAGCGAGCGAGCTAGAAAGAGAGAGAGAGGATTTGCATTAGCAGGCTGTAATGTTCTGATGATTTGTGATATAAAACAGTCATCAGCAAACTAATTTATCAGCCCCTGTATCTATAATGATACATGCATATACGCAGCTATAAATATTAGTATAGCAGTACAGACAGGCAAAGGGACATAAATCAGGCTCGCACGTGGTTATACAGTACGAGGATGCTTTCGATAACGCGCACACTGTAAAAACAACCACAAAAAAAGGAATAAACCTCATTCGGTCGGCACACAATTACAGAAATTAGATGCCGGCGGTAAGTTTAGAAGTCATTACTATTTCATATCTCCCCTCACTGTGCTTTTAAATGAGCGAGTGTCCTGCGCCTATTGAAGGCGGTCAATTATTCATTCTAGACATGCAAAAGCAGTTAGCAAAGTAGATAAAACTGTCAGTGTGCCATGGAACACAGGAAATTCCAGCTGGTGGCTCTCTCTGCCTGTGTGCACCGCTGTGTGTGTGTGTGAAAGAGAGAGGAGCGATTCACTGAGCAGGTATTCTAATGCAAGGCCAGAGGAGGGAGAAGAGAGGGATTGAGAGAGAGATGGAAGGAGAGAAAAGCTGCTCTCCCTGGGGGACCTGTTTAGCCACACGCCGTAATGCCAGACTTTCAGTCTTGTTAGTAAGCAGTCTGCCAGGATATGAGGCAGGAGAGCTTCAAGAACAGTAAACATTAAATTGAATTCATTAACAAAGGCCACCATTTGCTGCTGGATGAAAGGTCCCAATGCCCAGCTCAACCCCCACCCCCCTCTTCCTCCCTACTAAACCCTCTATGTGTCACCTGTTTTATTCATCAGTCTTTTGTTTGTGTACGCAGCTTTGTTTGCCGGCTGCCGGAGAGCTGGTTGGTTAATTTGGCTTCTGTTGATGAAGGTTTTCCAGGTTTTCTGGAGGCCGCCGATACCGTCGCCTGACGCGTCTAATTGTCGGGAGACCTGCAGACGACTGCTCTGGTCCGAAATCTAGATAGTTGACTTCTGAAACAGAATCCTAAAAACAGAAGTGATTGATTTGAAACGCCCTACATAGTCAGCAGCAAGTGGACACAACTAAACATCAGTGAAAGCTCAAGAAAGACTTGACTCGCAATTGATATATGTTGATATATGTCTCAAATGACACACACTATTCGCTATGTAGTCTGCTGTCTAGTGTGTGAATTTTTTAAGGTTATTCTGTCATCTAACAAGTGTCAAATATTCCACACTACTATTTTATTTTATTTTATTTTACTTTATTTTATTTTATTTTATTTTATTTTATTTTATTTTATTTTATTTTATTTTATTTTATTTTATTTTATTTTAT
>JAHKKF010531057.1:446-10824 GCA_019740295.1 Labeo calbasu | reverse complement strand
CCTGGACTGTTGTTGTTTGAGCGCCAGGAGTCGCTCCTGGGGGGGGGGATTCTGTAACGCCACGCCAGCAGAGGGAGCCCTTACTCATGAACTGAGTGTTGCCGCTCCCTCTGCTGCCTCGTTGGTTACTTCTTGTTTGGTGGCCATAAAAGGAGGCCATTTACAAACTGACTTCGCGAAGTATTGTTTTGCTCTTGCGGACTCTACCAAGCGTTTATCCCTGTTTTCATTGCCCTGTTTTTGTCTTTTCACAGTTTTGTCTAGTTTAATTTCCTTGTTTATTTGTTACTTTTTGGACTGCTCTCTCTGGTTTTTGGACTCTGCCTGTTTTGTGGATTACGATATTGTTTTGCCTTCGTCACTCTGTTTGTCTGGATACTGACCCTGCCTGTCTGACTACGATCTGTAAATAAAGCTCGCACTTGGATCTTACACACTTTCTACGAGTCCGCGTTACAACAGCCTGTTACGGTAACTGTTGTAGCACCAAAAATAATGATATAATGCATTTTATTAACAGAATTATGCTTTCACGAGTATCTAAAAATGTAAGCAGTAAATCATATATATATATATATATATATATATATATATATATATATAGTAGCATTTGTCAGTATGTCTTCCTGAAGGAAGAATTAAACTCACCATTAAAGTGTAGTCTGGTGCTGTTGCTGAGTTCTGGAGGTGTTCATCAACAGTCACATTATTTATAACCAGGCGATGTTTAAACTGCACTGAATATTTCTTTCTGAATGTATTGTTATAGTAAAAAGGTGGTGTTGGTGTTGAGAATGATCGTAGAATCAGTGTTGGAGGATCTGGTGTTTTCAGTAAAATCCAATAAACATCATTTTCATCAAGATCACAGTTTATGCTCACATTTGATCCCAAATCAGTCAGGAGATCTGACACTGCAGCTTCACAACAGATTAATACATCTATAATATAAATAAATAAATAAATAACACTAAAACCCCTATTATGCATAACATAAAACTTTATAATTTTAATACTTTATAATTTTTAAAAGCATGTAAATAAACCAATATCATGTAAGAAAAACCCACAGAACTGAAGCTGAATGATCTTCATCTTGTTATAAAACCTGCTTCCCCCCAAGCAACACTAAAGATGAAATAAACTGTAGCTCTAAAGCAAAGACAGGAAGACAAAAAAAAAAAAAAAAAAAAAACACATTAAGCAGGGGAAGTCAAAGTCAAACCTGCTCTGACCACAACACTTAACCCCTCACCATTATCACTTCATTAAGTTAAGAATGTTTGATATTTGATCATGTTAGATTTTTTTGTCATCACTTTGGTATATTTTCCAGATCACTGAAATTTAAAAACTACTGTTGAACCTCATCTATTCAGGACGCTCATGTGGTGTGTTGTGTTTGTTCGAAGCTTTATGTTCCTATCCAAAATTCAGATGATCAAGCTCATGCTCAAGCTCTAAATTTTGTTTTGTCTTGTCTTTTGTTGTGAACACATGGTTCAGTTCTGACACTCCTGTGCCCATTGTGGGTTTTGGACGGGGGTTATCATGGGCACTTTGACTGGTTGGGGCTGTGCTGCTCTATTTGCAGTAAACTGAGATGCACTGTGTGTTCTGACACTTTTCTGTGTTGGCCAGCATTAGGTTTTTCAGCAGTTTGAGCTACAGTATCTCTTCTGTGATCAGACCAGATGGGTTAGATGGGCTTTAAGTTGCATTTGTCTCGCCATTTAGCTCTTGTTAAAGTAACTCTGGTTTTTTTTTTTTTTTTGCATGCCCATTTTTCCTTTTTCCTGCTTCCAACACATGAAATTCAAGAACTTATCATGTAATAGCTCTTACCCATTGATATTTGCCATTGTAACAATGTAATAAAAGTTATTCACTTCACCTGTTAGTGGATTTAATGTTGTGGCTGATCAGTGTAACTTCCCCTCCCTCTTGCAACAACATCTTTTCTCTAAGGACGTGTTACTGGTGCAAGGGTGAGACAACCTTGCATGAAATAAAAGCATCACAGCCACAGTGATCAAATCAACACTCAATGGACAATATGTAAAAAAAAAAAAAAAAAAAAACAGCCATTGTTCAAGCAGCCATTTCACTACATATCATAATAAGGAAGACTATCACTAGCAGTTTAATGCAGACTTTCTAAGGGATTTCATATTATCTGTTATTAGAGACTGTCTGACACTCATAAAGACAACCCCTTACTGCCACCTACTGGCATAGGATGTAATGATGTAACCTGCAATGAAATCATTGAAAAATCCCCACCGTAACACACAGACTGACAGCCTAGCCATAAGTTACATCTTTAATATCTAATAAACTAGTTTCCAGCATTTGAGTCTCTCTCTCTCTCTCTCTCTCTCTCTCTCTCTGCCTGTATAAGTATTTATATATCTATCCAAATCCATCTCTATATATACAGTGCCTTGCAAAAGTATTCAAACCCCTTCATTTGATCATGTTTTGTTATGTTGCAGCCTTATGTTTAACTGCTTTTGTTTGTTTAACATCATACCAAAAAAGACTTGAGGCTGTAAAGGTGCTTCATCTAAGTACCACATTAAGTGTATGAATACTTATGCAATGTACTTATTTCAGTTTTTTATTTTTAATAAATTTACAAAGTTGTCACAAATCATTTTTTGTTTTGTCATTATGGTGTATGGAGTGTTGATTGATGTGGGGGAAAAAAGTAATTTCAAGCAGTTTAACATAAGGCTGCAACATAAAATAGTAAATATGAAGGTGTTTGAATACTTTCGCAAGGCACTGTATAGAGAGAGAGATTGTTTTATTTATTTATTTATTTATTTAATTTGTGCCTGCTTTTAATAAATGGTACATTGGCTCATATTATCATCAAATATTCAAATATTGTACATTTTGTAGTTTTTTGTAGCATTTTGCAGGAAAGTTTTTTTTTTTCTTTTTTTCTTTCTTTCCCACTGTTTTTCTACTGTATCCCTGTTGTTTTCAGTTCTCTCCCTTTTGGTGTCTTTGCATGTAAAGTTATGACAGTGTATCAAGTGACAGCAAGAATACAAATCATTCAGAGAAATTATTCATTGAGAATTAGAGATCAGAATACAACATTTTCCTACAGGAGCTATGAAAGGAAGCTTTGCTTTGCATCCTTTTGCCTTTTGCATTTGCTTATCATTTTAAATGCTGCTCTTTTCACAGCAAGATTATATGACATCCAACTGTTCTTTAATAATGTATAACGTAGAGATATCAGAAATCGTATTACAAACTATTTTTCAAGACACTTTTTGTTTATTCACATTACTAAATGAAACAAATGTTCAGTTTGAAGTTCACAGTAGCATGAAATATTCCTTGTCAGCATGTGCTTCTCAATGACATCAGACGTAAGTGACATCAGACGACGTGAAATGATCAGACATGCGCACCTGATACTGTTGTCTTTTTAAAGCATATTAGTGCAGTTGACTATCATTTGTTTTAGAGGAAATGTTTGATCTCTTCTCTTGACCTTCTACTGACTCTTCAACTGTCATGTTAGTTCACAGTGCATTAAATAATGCTATAACACAACTTGTGATTAGCATTATCTAAGATTAATAAATGCTGTAGAAGTATTGTCAGTTCTTGGTTCATGTTAACTAATGTTGCCTAATACAGTAACACAGTAATAACACAGTAATACAGTTACAGTAAGTGTTTCAGAATTTTATTCTGCAATACAATAGCAAGCAGTGCACATTGCCAGAATATCTACAACACAAAATGTGATTATGTATGATGTGCTGCTCCTGCTGCTGATCTGAACACTTATGTGTTAACATTGTTGCTGGAAAATATTTTTTCTCCAGTGAAATATGAAATAGGCTATAATGGAAATGAAAGAAAAGCAAACACAGATTAATAATATCTTCCACCAGTCTGACTGTGTTTCTGGTACTTGGTTTTCTTCATCAGTGGATTGCGTTCCAGTTTCTACTGTTGTTTCTGCAACAAAACAAGTTCAGGAAAACAACAACAACAACATTACTACATTGTGATAAGGACAACATATGCTGCTCTATACAGCAGAATTCAGACTGAAATTCAGGATATATTTTATTTAAAACCTAAATATGCTATTTTTACACACCATTAATGAACAGCCGTACAGTCTCCTGTTTAGAATCAGATGAGTGTGTGATATAGCAGATGAACTTTCCTGCATCAGCATGGGTGAGATTATTGAGTTTGATGGAGAAGTTTCTTCTCACAAACTCCTCAGGGAAAGTTTGCACTCTGTTCTTATACCAGTGGGTCCTGTGGCTCTAGTGAATCTTCACCATTAATTATATCATAAACAAGTTTGCTGTTATTGTGTCTCCAGTGCACATTAATGTCTTGAAGTTCAAGATGATGTTCAGTTAATGAACACGGCAGGACAACAGAACTGCCAATGAAACCCATTACTTTGTTCTGCAGAGACACTGAAATGACACAAACTTTTACTGTGAACACACAACACACTGTGGTATTGAATGATACTTTAAATTTAGGTTGTTTTGTGCTTACCTTTATGTACTAATGCTGCTATTACACAGAGAAAGCTGCAGAAACTGCAGAAACAGAAAAAAATGTACCTGTAAGTTTATCAATCAGTATAGCCTCACAGTAATTCAGTAGTGCAGATCGGTAGAAAATATAGGTTTTATTTGAGTGAATTGTTAAAATGAACACTCCTCAGACACTCCTCAGAACTGGGGAAGAAGGTCTTTATTTGATAAATAATTACTATAATTGTAAAAATTCATTAAATTATTAGTTAAATCTGAGTTAATGGTTTGTTAATAAAGTATAGGCCAGTATAATTCTTACATTTATATAGTATAACTTAAATGTATCTCTGTTATTCAGTCATTGGATTTGTTAGTCATTGTTCATCTAAATTGTCAATTTACCATACATGTTTCCATTTATTTCTCTTAATAATGCATTGGATGTTGCATCATCATCATAATCATCCTGTACCTGCTAAACTCATCTCTAAATATGTTACCGTTTCAGAATAAATGGTGAACTGTCTATCCTAAATACACTGTAAGACTAAATACTAATGATTAATCAAAATTAAATGCACAGACTGTTTTCAAAAGGTTCACGATAGTATACACAATGCTAATGCTAATCGCTAATGCACAAATTAAAACGAAATGTAAAGATACTTCTCTGCAGATAAACCTGTTAATCATTTAATAACCAATTTGTGTTCAATGATCATGATCAATGTACTAATTAATGTACTTATTAATGATGCCCAAATGTTTTCTCTGTTAAATGAAGTAACTGAGGACCAGAACAAAACAGGCCAACGAGACCAAAGACTAGAAATGAATGAGATAGAAGTTTGACTTAGAACATACTGTACCTGTTGATCATGATTCCCTGTGATTATTCAATTATGTTGTAGTAATTAATTAATTTTTAACAAATATTTTAGAAGTATAGGTAACAAGCTTAAAAGTGTAGCGTAAACTATTGCTTTTCCGCATGCAGACGTAAGTGACGTGAAAATGATCAGACATGCGCACCTGATATTGTTTAGTATTTTTAAAGCATATTAGTGCAGTTGACTATCATTTGCTCTAGAGGAAATGTTTGATCTCTTACTCTTGACCTTCTACTGAATCTTCAATATTATAAACATTGTACATGTTTCTGCTGTCAATCACTGTGTCTAGAATGATCTCTGTCTTCATCAGAACAACGACACAACATTCATGACTTTCAGAGATATGGGAACTGATCATCAAGACAAATTTATTCAGCTTGTGAACATTCAGATGTAAAGAATTCAGACCCACTTTATTTTAAGGATTTATTTTTAAGTTTTATGTATTTTTATACATAAAAAAGTGATTTTTGACCTTACAGGTGAGAAGAAAATTAACTAAATGAGTAAAATTGAATTATTACCTCACACAAAGATGAGTGGGAAGCTTCTTGTAATTGATTCCTCTGAAAAAATGTTGTGTTCTGAATCTGGATCCTCAAGAAAAACATTTCTCTGAATGATGATGTCTTATAGTCCTGCTATCACTGAGTCTTCAATGCTCTGTTGTGTCGTGACTTCAGTTTATTATCACTGTACAGGATAGGAATGCAAATATTCCAGTGATGTCCACATTCATGAGCTGTGTGATGTTTGCCTTTCAAATTATGCCATGCAGTAATCTCATGCACTGATAGAACAGAAGAACAACACTTACTTCCTAGAAAAATAGAAAAGATGAAATAAAAAACAAATAAATAAAAACAGTATTTTTTCTACAAGAAATTACCTGCAGCGATATTTTTTGTTTCCATCTAAAAACAATCAATATATTGATAACAGTACATGCTCTTACATAAAAAGAAAAAAAATGTACTTGTGTCTGATCTATTTAAACTATCAAATTGTTTTTCTATTCTGTCTTACACAGATTTTTGCTGTCATTCCCATTTCTTGACTTTAGTTTACGGTCACTAAGTGATGATAACAATCAACAACTTCCTGTAACAACCTCATTTGTGTATAGAAACCACATGAGTAAGAACTTCGAGAAAAAAAAAAAAAAAAAAAAAAAGTGCAGGCTTTTCCCACTAATNCAATCAACACCTTCCTGTAACAACCTCATTTGTGTATAGAAACCACATGAGTAAGAACTTCGAGAAAAAAAAAAAAAAAAAAAAAAAGTGCAGGCTTTTCCCACTAATTTTCATTTTGTTTTGCTCTCTTTGACAGACGTAATTTGTTTTGTCTAATGCACCTATTGTTTTTATTGTCATAATGAACACAAATAATATTTGTCTTCAGTTTGAAATTGTCACACAACAGAAGGAGGCAGACAGGTAAATAGTAAAGACAGTTTATTAAGCAGAGGTACGGTGTGCAGTATTAAACTTAGCTGGATATTGAAAATTTCCATTTTGTCAAAAAAGGAGTTTGACAAAAAGAAAGACAAACAGAAAACATTTTGTCAAACTCCTTGTTCATACAAAAATGTTGCTTAATTATTACAATTAATGGCAAAATGAATGCTTAAAAATGCGAACTAATATTTCCTACTGGCAAACTGAAGCAAAGTATATAACCAACTGTATTTGGTTACAAAGTACAGTTTAAACTCTCATTTCTGTCATTTCAGTTTGTCTGCAGATCACAGTAGAGGCTGGTATTGCCAGTTCTGTTATTTTGCTGTGTTTTCCAAGTAAACATCTGTGTAAATCACAAACATCCTCATGTTGAGTGTTTCAATATCAAGCAACACTAATTGATATGAAGCTCACCAGATCACCTTTGCAAACCATTGGACATTTAAATAACAAAATAAAATAAATCACTATGTTCTTTTTTTGCCTTTTCTGTCTCATTGTTAGTATTTTTTTTTTTTTTTTTTCAAAATATGTATGTATTACATAATATTATTACATAATATTATTATGTCTGTAATTTACCAATGCTTTGGCAATGTAAGACTTATTTTTGTAATGTCAGTTCAACCATGTGAATCTGGAATCTATTAGAATTATAACAATGTATAATGTCAGTGAGTTCAAAAGGTCCAATTAAAATTAAAACAAGCAACATTCAACATTACACTATGCCGTTGGGTTGGTTGCAACCCAGCCTCATGGTAGTTCGTGACATAGTCACGAAATTTTAATCTATTGATTCGTGTTCACGGACACGTGTTTTTCATGTCACTCAGCACGATTTTCAATCTAATGTATTTTAATAGGGATCGGTGCAGGGTACCCCTTTCATGTTTAAATCTTGATTGATTTTATAAATATGTATTATTTTGGAGCACCTAACACCACTCCTACCTTGCCCAATATGTAAGTTTTGGGACTTTTGCTTTCTCTTTCTTTTATTTTCACTGTAAGCCAGATTTAAGATGTACAATAAACAAAACTCATTGTACTTGCCCAATCACCACACCCGAAATCTCCTCCCATCAGTAAAATAAAAAGGTTTTCACACTGTACAGCAGCTAATGTAGTCATTTAACATTCTCTATTCTTTTTTTATTCTATCTACTTAATATAATTAATTCTACTTAATTCTAATTTAAAAAAAAAAAACTTAACTCTAATGTTTTATTTGAGCATCAGGATCCAGAATACAACATTTTGCCAGACGAGTTTATGAAAGAAGCTTCAATCTCAATCTCATGTACAGTAAGTTTGAGAACATTTTTCCATTTTATTTACTGCTGTTGATTTGACTTACTAGATCAAATGGCATATCTGATAGAAGGACAACTAAGGCAACCTGTTGAAAAGACCAGCTTGTTTTTAATATTATATATTAAGCTTATTTTTCAGTGAAACTAGATCAACATTTCATAGTCTAAGAAATGAAATGGCAAGTCGAGACAGCACAGACAGATGATCGAACCAATCAAACCAACAAAAGAGCAACAATATACATAAAGTGCTGTGAAAAAACCCAGTTAGTCTAACACAGTACACGTAGCAAGGTTTTTTTTTTTAAGTAGATATAAAATTAATAGATAGAGCCAGTGTTGGAGGGTTATGTTATTATCTTTTAGAATAATTAAAAGTAGATAGAATAAAAAAAGGATAGAGAACACTAAAAGAGTTAAAAGTTTTATTAATTAAAAAAAAAAAAAAAGCTTTTTTAATAAATAAAAAAAAGGAGGTCAAGTGTAGATGGACTAGATGTGTCTTTAAACATTTCTTGAAGATGGCTAAGGACTCAATTTTGTGCACCGTTCATTTGCAGAACGCAGAGTTCTGGAGGGCACATAAGTCTAAAGCAGTAAATTTAGCCAGTGGCTGTTTTGAAGGCAAACATCAGTGTCTTGAATTTTACGCAAACAGCTATTGGTAGCCAGTGCGAATTAATGAACAGAGGTGTTGAACTAGTTGTGTAGCATGTTCTGAAAGAAATAGCCTGATCTTCCATATGTTGTATAAATATATGTATGACGTCAACAGATGCTTAAGAGGTTTTTTTTTTTTTTTTTTTTTGACCACATGGTTCTATGATGACTTCCGTAAAGACTATCGTGTGGGCATGTAACATAGTGACGATAGTAGAAATTCTGCATTAATTTTAACAGGTACCATGAATGCCAGGTATGTTTATGATGTTTCTAAATAAAGTCACATTTGTGTTAGGTCTTATTTTAGTCCTAACTTATTTTGATTTAGCTTTAGCATTAGCACATTCATAATAGGCCTTAGTTTAGGCCTAACTCAAACTAGAATTAACAAACAAACCCTTTCAACATCATTAATGCGTTAATCATTGTTTGATAATCATTGTTAATTAACAGGATTGAATAACAGGTTAATACACAGAAGAGAGAAAACAGCTGGAATTATTATTTTGATTTAGCTTTAGCATTAGCACATTCAAAATAGGCCTTATTTTAGTCCTAACTCAAACTAGCATTAACAAACAAACCCTTTCAACATCATTAATGCGTTAATCATTGTTTGATAATCATTGTTAATTAACAGGATTGAATAACAGGTTAATACACAGACAGAGAAATATCTGAAAGTATCATTTTGATTTAGCTTTAGCATTAGCTTGTTGTATTGCCTTGTGTCCCTGTGCATATACAGCTATTTTTTTCTTAGTTACTTGGTTGATCAAATCTTATGTGGCAAGAAATAAACAATTTTACCAGTAGTGTAAATGGGTGATGATGATTAATTAAGAACAAGAACATTTAATGCTAAATCATATTCAGAGGTTAAAATCTGCAGGTTTATTAAGCCACATCCAGTTTATAATTAAGGGAAAAAAAATGGAAATATTTCTTAATTTGGTTGTACCTTTATGCATTTTGACTATATATATATATATATATATATATATAGTTTCCACATCAAAATTAATATGTGACAAACAATTTGCCAAAACTGAATGTAAAAATTGAGTGTCACACAACAAAATCACAATCAATTTATTTAAAAAAAAAAATCCTGAAATTAGCTTCATAACTATGTTTACGGTCAAGAGAAATATTACAGGTGGAAGGGGACATCTTATACAGGTGCTGGTCATATAATTAGAATATCTTCAAAAAGTTGATTTATTGCACTAATTCCATTCAAGAAGTGATACATAGACTGCTTCATTCCACATAGACTGATATATTTCAAGTGTTTATTTCTTTTAATTTTGATGATTATAACTGACAACTAATGAAAACCCCAAATTCAGTATCTCAGAAAAGTAGAATATTACTTAAGACCAATACAAAGAAAGGATTTTTAGAATCTTGGCCAACTGAAAAGTATGAACATGAAAAGTATGAGCATGTACAGCACTCAATACATAGTTGGGGCTCCTTTTGCCTGAATTACTGCAGCAATG
>JAHKKF010531055.1:0-11507 GCA_019740295.1 Labeo calbasu | reverse complement strand
ATATATCAATATATCTATATATATATATATATATATATATATATATATATATAAAATGTCACTTACCATTAAAGTAGACAGCATTTATCAGAACAAACATGGTGACTTCGTCCATATCAGCAATTAACTCAGTGATTTTGTTGTTTGTCTTTTTTGCCACCCATGTGTTGATGAGATTCACGTTTTGATTGCTGTCATTGGTCAGCTTCTGTGGCTTGACATCATAGAATTCCTTTGATTGGCTGACAAAAGCTTCTCCCAACTCTTGCTCTGTGGAAACGAAACTCTTCAGGCTATAGATATGACTGTGCTCTTAAATTAGGCAGTATCAAAATGAAGCCCAGAATAAGTGTTTCTGATGTAATTACAGAAATGCTGTTATTTAGAAACCATATACCATTGTGAAAAAGAAGTGAGCCTAATTGTAATCATAAAATTATATTTTCAAAGATTTGTACTTGCAGATAATGAATGAAATGTTTACATGGACTTAGAAAGACTAGACTTTCATGACTTACTCTGCCTGAACTGTTTTTTTTTCCGGTTCATGACAGTTAGGGTATGTCGAAAAACTCCCATCTATATTGCTGTTTTACCTTTCTTGTTAATGTGTTTGATCTTCTTTGCATGTTCACTTTTCAAAGACTGGGTCAGACCTTCTGCAGTGATGTAGGATGATTTTGAAATGATTTTTGAAGTTTAAGGAGAAAATACGATGTGAGTTTTTCGACATAGTGTCTTGAGCCAGAATACACAGAGAAATGTTTTCCTCAAAAAACATAATTTCTTCACGACTGATTCATTTCGAGTACTCGATTTAAAGTGCCGTTTACATTTGTTGTTTAGTCAATATTAAACGAGGATTAGATCGCTGTAACGTGTAAAAACAATCGTCAGGCCATAGGCCGTTGGCCATTGGGTTCTGTGGCTACCTGGGGAATAAAAGATGGCAGAGGCCATTTCCAGTGTGCCCTTTATCGCTTGTTTCAGTTTCTTTGTCTCATAATGCACACAGGAGAATTCCGAGGGAAGACTAAGAGCACCTTCCAACTGTGTTCTGGTCTCACCTCGAGCACCTTGACGCAGAGAGAAAGAAGTAAGAGCAGGTCGACAACAATGAACAATGTGTAGCCTTTTGGTGATTGACTGACATTCCTCCAGCATTTGTCTTACCCAGTAGCAGGTTATAAAGAGCTACAGCAAGGCTGATTGGGGAGAAGATCAAGTTGGTTTCGGGTTCTAAACCTTTCAAAATGGAGTATACAGAGGAGGAGAATTCTGTAAGTGATTCCGCCAGAATTTGCTTCCCTGATCTGCTGTCGTGTTCGTTACAAGGCTCCCATGGGTCAGTGTGGCCAAAGCAGCGGGGCGGAGGAGGGCCTAAGGAATAGAATAGTAGGTAAAGGTTAATTGAGCGATTTCATTACAAAAGGATGTGATTTGAGGTGTAGACATAGTTTATGTATATCTAACTCAAATCTCTGCTCTAAAAGTCATATTTTATGCACCCCCAAAAGAAAATCTCATTCCAATTATAGATAATAAGTTAATAGTTAGATAATAGTTTTACAGTAGCTGAGCCCTGAGTTAATTTATAAATAACATTTTAAAAATAACTTCTTTTTCTTTTAGTTATAGTAACTATAAAGTAAGAGTAAGAGTAATATTACAAAAACATTTATAATTTTCCAAATATTTTATTTTTTTTAATTCTTCTTTTATGTTGTTTTTAATTTTATTCCGTAAATGTAAAAATAATAAAAACAGTTGTAAAGCTGGTCTGTTTTAGATTAAATCATTTATACATTTTGTTCCTAAATGCAATAATATTTAAACAGGCAGAATTTATACATATGGTTTATTTTACAAATACATAATGTCTTTTTTTATAAAGCTAGATGTACGAATAATAATAAAACAACTGCTAAACTTTATTTTAAAATTATTTTATATATTATTTCTAAGTAAAGTGTAATAACAATATTAAAACAGACGTTTATAAATGCTTATTTTAATTTAGAATTTATTTTCTCAATATAAGAATAACAGACATTTAACAGAATTTATTTTAAACATAATTTTATTTTTAAAAGTTAAATGTAAAAATGATATTAAAACAACTGATAAAATAAATGTATTTTAAAAGTAACTTATTTTAAAAAATATTTTAAAAATTTATTTCTAAGTGTAAAAACAAAATTAAGAGGCATTCATAAATGTTTTAATTTTATTTTATTTAGAATTTATTTTCTTAATATAAGAATAATACAAAAACAGACTGAATTTATACATACATTTTATTTTAAAAATACACCATTTCTTTTTTAGAGTTAAATGTAAGAATGATATTAAAACAATGATAAAAATTATTTTTAAATTATTTTATTAAAAAAAATAAGTATTAATCTAAGTACGGTGTAATAACATTAAAACAGGTGTTTATAAATATTTTACTTAATTTTATTTTTAATTTAAAATTAATTTTCTTAATATAAGAATAATACAAAAACAGAACGATTTTATACATACATTTTATTTTTGTTTTTTCTTATTTTATTTTAAGTAAAATTGAATAATATTTCTAATAAAAATAATAATAAAACATACAGAATGTATATAAATACTAATAGAACATAATAATTATAAATAAATATAGATAAATAAATAGTAATACATAATAATAAATAATATAATATATTAATAATTTACATTTTTAAAAACTTTTTCTAAAAAAAAAGTATTTTCATTTTTTTTTAAGAATAAAATGTAAGAATAACATTAAAACAGACAAAAATTGCACGTTAAATAATTGTCTGAAAGGATTACCTTCCACTTCCAGTTCTACTGACAGCATCTGAGATGTATTTGTTATGACACAGTGGTACATCCCAGCGTCATCCTCTCTGGTCTGACTAATTTTAATCGCCCAGTCGTGTTGTTCGGGGCGGATGTCCCAGAAAACCCTCTGAGATGTCTCGTTCTCCTCCTTTTGGTTGTCTGTGTTTTTGTCAATCTTGAGAAGGATCACACCATTTTCTGTCTTTCGTTTCCAAACAACAGGAGGATTTTCTGTCTTGCTGGAAGAGAGCACTTCATCAACCTTGCACTGAAGCATCGCATCACTCCCAGCTGCAACTTTGATGACCTGCCGTTGCTGAAAGAGTGGGGGCACTAAGAAAGGAAAAAGGGTTCACTTTGTTAATTGACCCGTGAGGATAAAAATCCAGTATGCGACAAAATCATCTAACCTTCCACACGTATTGTGAATGTTCTGCTCAACTTGAAACGATCCTCTCCTATAAAACCCTCCTGAACACATTCGTACTGTCCCTCTTTGGTGGTATTTATGTTTCTGAGGTTCAGGATTTTTCTTTTCTCCTCGAGTGTGTTGCTCTCCTGTGTGTGAGCAGACGTGAAGCTCCAGGTGTATTTGGGGTCAGCCAGCACAGGGGCATCATCAGGAAGACAAGAAATGGCAATGTTGGAGTTTAGCAGAACAGTGATGTCACAGGTAGACAGGGAAACCTGAAGAAAGAGGAGTGTTATACATGCAGGGGTGCACGTAAGTGGTGTGTGGGTGTGCGTGTGCAACCAAAATAAAAAATGCGCTGGGTAAATAAGTTCAGACCACTCGTTTGCCTACCGACATGGTTGACAGCTGTTATTGCACACTCACCGGTTTAGATCGACAAACTATAATACTGTGTAAGATTTCCTTTCGAACTGAAAGCATAAATCTAGGCTACATCCTGCCTGTTTCAGAGCAAAACCCGCCAAAACAAAAGCTGGCTGATTTTAAGTTTAAAAATGATGAAAAGTCTTGTAAAAAAAAAAAAAAAAGAGGAAAGACAAAGTAAATATTAGCATACTAAGTTTTTATTTAATATTATTTTTTTATTTTAAAATTGAATAATATTATCATACTTCATTATTATGTTTATTTTATTTAAAAAAGTAAAGTACAATAATACTCCTATTACTATTATTATTATTTTTTTAATTATATTTAATGAGGAAAAAATCAAGCTAGTTTGGAACAACATGGAGGTGAGAAAATGACAGGAATTATTTATTTTAACTTGGGTGAACTGTCTACATTGAACACATCAAACGGCATCCTGTTGTTGGTTAGAAGTAATTATTATTATTATTTTTTTTTTTTTTGGTTGCTTTTGTGGTTATTATTTTTATCATTACAATTTCAGTTTTTATAAATATTTTTAAGTAGCTTTATTTTCAGTTTTACATTTAAAATGTTAATTAAAAAAGTGGATTTGATTTTACATTTTTGATTGTAAATGTAAACATTTTTTGGTGTGTTTTGTTTTGAGAAATGTTTGACACTTGCTTATATATATATATATATATATATATATATATATATATATATATATATAGTAACCTTTTTGTAGTTATTTTGCAATGCGGAAGTAAGAAATTTTCTTTGAGTTATGTGCGAGTCTTACGGTTAGGTACATACTGTAACTAGGAGAAAAGTAAAAACTATCCACCTTATTTTTCAACACCGTAATAAGTCTGTGGGTGAGACTTTCGGTTCATTAGCCTCTATAGGGAAATAATGAGAAAAATAACAGTGTGTTCATAATTAAGATAATACAATAAAATAACATGGTAAAACGCAAAATGTTTTTTTGTTTTTTTTTACTTGCAGCTAAAAATAGCTGGAGGCGGATGAGACCGGAAGTCAGGACCCACAACATTTACAAATGACTGCGCCTGCTCTTAAACCGCATTTCCGCTATCTCCGACGAACGACAAGCGACAGACCGGAAATCATTCAGTTCCATTGGAGAGTAGCGCGGGAGCTGCGTGGAGTTCCGATCATATGCGTTTCCGGAAATTTCGGATCCGATTTGAGCTGCGGATGCGTTAAAATATTTGGACTTCTGCGGCTAGACCGTATGCGACCGCCCGACCGGATATGATGTGTCGTATTAAAAACTGAGCGTAAGGTTAGAATTACCAATATTTTGATCACTTTAACATTATTCTTTAAACGCTATTTCTGTAAAATGGTGCTTTAGAATAATTATGGCAAAAAATATTATTTTGTGATTATTAAATCATTAGGGGGAGAAATGTGACAGTCTTTTAAAAATGTCCTGTGCAGTGGAAAGGCGGCTTTTCCACTATCTCCGACGAACGACAAGCGACAGACCCAGTGTTGCCAACTAATTTTCAGGTAAAGTTGCTAAAGGAAGGTCGATTTGTTGCTAAAAGTTGCTAAATGATGTTGTGACATCACGACGCAAAGTTGTCACAACATCAAATCTCAACAACAACAACAAAAAAATAAAAATAATATGCGTAATATAATATCAACATATAAATAACTGTATTTTTAAATACACTGAATTATTGAACACACATTTTTGAATGATTACAATTTAAGTTTTTTCTTCTAATAGTAAACTAATAATACTACAAGTTCTCAATAATTCTGCTTTAAGCAGTGTATTAGTAGTTAGTTAGTTTGCTACACTCTAAGAAAAATCTGTAAAATAGGGCACAATCTACTATGTTAATATGAAAGAATTTTTTTGTATTGTTTCTTTTTTTTTTTTTTTTTAATTATGCATGGTGGTTATAGTGTTCCAATGGATAATGGATAATGTCCTGGAAAATTACCAGTATATTTCCATTTTTCCTACAGTGTATTAACTGATCAACAATCGCAGGTACAACAATACTAACAAAGTGTATCATGAATGAACAATTATTACTATTATTATTAAACTGAACAATTACAAAGAGCAGCAAAGTTGTGTGATGTGTGTACTGCTAGGCATCTTTAGTTTCCTCTTTCTGTGTAATTTGAATGGAAAATGTGTGCCTTTTTATTGTCTAAGTCACTTATCAAAAGTTGCTAAAAGTTGCCAAATAAATTTAAAAAATTGCTAAATTTATTGCTAGGTGCTGATGGAGGAAAAAGTTGCTAGAGTAGTCTGAAAAGTTGCTAGGTTGGCAACACTGCGTCCAACTGCTCAAATAGAGTTAATTCAACCAAAGTCAGTGGCCAAGTGCCCAACTAAAAGAAGCACCAATTACCATAATGGTAACATACTTCAGGAACCTTTGTACATCTACCATATGAAAGAAATAAAGCCAAACTGGTTGACAGTAAGTGAATATGGTAATTCTGTTTTTGCAGTTGTTCAATCATCCTCTGGTGAAATACTGATTTCATCTAAGGCTGTGTTGCTGCAAGTTGTTGATGTGTTTCTGCTCACGTCTTCTCGTTTTTCTGTTCTTGCTGTTCCTCTTATTCTCAGTGATTCTGCTTGTTAATCGTAGGTGTCATCACTAATGCTCAGTCATCACTCGTAGAGTGAATCTACTTTATTTCACTAACTACAACACTGCTTCAGTGCTACTGCTGATCACAGCAGCGCCCAAAAGACAACAAATGCTGGTCCCAGCATGCAAAACATACCTTATGCTGGTGTCCAGCAATGCTGGATTTTTCAGCAGGGTCCATCTAAGATGAACACGCATTTCTTACTTTCATGATTTGAAAGAATTGTGTTCTCCCAAGATTCATCACGCTTCTTTTCCTGTTCGATCTTGGACTTTTGTGCAGAAGAGCAAGCGAGGGTGTTCACTGGGTGTTGTTCTGCTTTGGGGCCTAGAAATCCTGCAGTGATTGAGAGGTGATAATATGAATCTGACATTGTAGCGAGACTGTACTCACTTCTGATAATATACTGTATTCTAGTTGATAGACTTCACTGTAGCGGATACACACACACACTACTGGTCGAAGTTTGGAATAATTAAGATGTTTAAAAGAAGTCTTTTCTGCTCATCATGGCTACGTTTATTAAATCAAAAATACAGTCAAAATTGTAAAATATTAATATAATTTATAATAGCTGTTGTCTGTGTGAATATCTGTTCAACTGTAATTTATTCCTGTGATCAAAGCTGAATGTTCAGCATCATTACTCCAGTCTTCAGTGTCACATGATCCTTCTGAAATCATTCTGTTATGCTGATTTGCTGCTCAACAAACATTTCTGCTTATGAGCAATGTTGAAAACAGTTGTGCTGCACAATAATTTTGCAGAAACCACTGAAATGTTTGAAGTTTTTTTTTTTTTTAAAGAATGCCTTTTCAGAATAAATGCTGTTCTTTCGAAGTTTCTATTCATCAAAGAATCCTGAAAAATAAAATGTATTGAATAAATGCAGTCTTGGTGAGCAGAAGAGCTTTCTTTCAAAACATTAGAAAATCCTAATTATTCCAAACTTGCAAATGCAGTCTTTCTCTTTATGAAATAGTGACGATTCATCCTACGCTAGACAGATTCATGGTTCATGGCTATACTACAGATGAACGCAGCGCAAAACAGAAAATGTCAAACCCTCACATGGGGTCTTGAAAATGTAAAAACTTAACGCCAGCGTTTCACATCTGAACTGAGGCCTGTTTGATTACACTTTCAGTCTCGGATGTCTAAAGTACCTGTGCGACCCTTACGTGTGTTCTGAGTGTCTATAATGGAAATGTAACAGAGATGAAAAATGTCTTTCCACTTCATAAATCCTGCCGTAATGAGGCTGAGTGGAAGTGAAGCTAAACAGAGTGGAGTATGTCCATAAAAGGCTTCAGCTGGAGGATCTGAACCTCGCTGCTCCATCTCACAGCAGACACAGTGTTTGTGCTGAGAATGAGTGGAGCAGACAAAAACAAACATCTGAAAACACATCATTTACTTAATCCTTAATTCACATTGTTATATTTATGTCATCATGAGGATTTCTCAAATGTTATAAATGCTCCATGACCTAATAATAAACATAAGCAGACGCGCAAAACCCGTTTGAAACGGGACAAACAGGCTGAATAACGCCATTGTCCGCATCTGATCCATGACGGTGACAGTAGGAGACTTACACGGTTACACGAATATCATTATCGCACCATCTCCAGTGTTATTAATGCGGACTGTCAGCAGGAATGAGGACAGATTTTAGTTCTAAATCATCGATCTGATCTTCGCACTGAACTGGAAGGGTCAGTTCTTGTGTAGCTCTTTAGTTCTCCGTTTCCTTCCGAGGAAAGCTCCTAAGGAACCTGAACAAAAGCCCTCGGGCATTTTACTGCAGGCCATGACAATAGACGAGCGACTGCATCTGCTCTGCTCAATTAACACGTTTCCCTCATTTCTCAATAATTCCATTCTGAGCTTATCTAGTATTATCGGAGCTGGTGGAGGGGGTAGTCAAATAAGGTAAACTCTGTCCTCACGTGTCAAGACGAACCTAAAATTAAACCAGCGAACAGCTGAGCGCTCAAGTGTGTGTGTGTGTGTGTGTGTGTGTGTGTGCGTGGATGCCAGTGAGTGACCGAACACACGCGCACACGCACGCGCGAGCGGCTCGAGCGTCTTTGTCTGTCCACGCGCGCTGTATGACAATAACACGATGACACGATTCTCTTATGCCGAATATATCGCCTTATTTCGATCAAGTGACACAAAAAGGAGTTCGTCGGCGCAGAAAACCACATCATCATCTGGACGAGCTGCAAACCGCGACGACGAGCCGACAGACCCGACAGAGTGAGTCCTTCAGTCCGTCTGTGTGTGTTCGTGTTTACTGTGTTTGTTTACTGTCGCAGTTAGTTCAGAAATCTCAAATGAACTGTGTTTGACGGGTGTGTGATTTGTGCCTGCGCGATCTTCAGCTGTCAGTTTAGATCTGAGGAAAGACATTCTTGTATTTATCTTTTGGAGAGACCGGAGCTAGTTGTCACACTTTTCTCTTCTTCAGTCAGTATTTGTGGGGTGATTTTGAAATGTCTCTGTAAACACAAACTGTATGCAGTACACACAGAGACACAAAGACCTTTATAGCGGGTAATTTGTCCGATGGGGTAAGTTGTCACAATGGAACTGCTATTATCACGGGCTTTTTGGCCGAACGTACACACTATGAAACACAATTAGTGAAAAGGAAAAATATTTAAAAACCTTTTTTTTTTGGCCAAAAGAAATGTAGAATTCTCTAAAATAACAAATAAAACACCTGTGACAACTTGCGCCGATCTGACATGAAAATGACCCTTGTCTTGAGAACACAGTTCAAGCTCTGCGTTTAGGTCCGTCTTCATGACATACTGATTCTTGTCTTATTGTATGTGTTTATTTAGTTCACATAATACTCAACAGATATTACAGAGATGTGATGATGCTGTAAATGTAGCCTCGATGACAGAATTTACCAAATAGTTCCAATTAAGACTGATAGAGAAAACAAACATTTATGAAGTTAGACCTAGTGGCGACGGCCCCATGTGACAACTAGCCCTGGCCTCTGCTATAACAGACAAATACATCGATTATTTTTTAATTATGCACACAACATCCTAATGTCTTCTTCTGCTGTTGATCCTCCAGAATGATTTGTGCAGTCAGAAGAGCGCATGTGCAGACTGTGAGTGAAGCGTGTGATTCAGACGACTGGACGGCTCTGCATGAAGCCGCTCACCGCGGCCAGACGCACTGCGTTCAGGCCTTGCTGAAAGGTAAGAGATGTGTGGATACACCTGTTCTCGGGAGAGCGCTGACAACTAAATCAGCATTAGACAAAAGACACGTTGACCCCGGGGTTGGAAGAGCCACGGGAGTGTTTCGTCACAAATCTTTCTAAGGAATTTCTAAAAAACTTGTCAAACAGGTTGAGTTACTCCTATGCTTTGGCTTGGGCCCTTAAGTGTTTTATGGTGTTAGTCACTATTGGTCATCTGCAGTAATCCAGCAGCGTGTGCTGATGAAGCGTGTTCACGTGCTGTGTTTGACAGATCCTCGCGTGTGCGTGGACAAACGCACGCTACAGGAGCAGACGCCGCTGCTGCTCGCCGTTCACGGGCGACACCTGGACTGTGTGAGGAGTCTTCTAGAAGCAGGAGCCGACCCTGATATCAACAACAAAAACAAAGAGACGCCTCTTTATAAAGGTACTTTCACTGAGGTGCTGATCTGTGTGTCTGCCCTACGAGAACAATAGTGTCACTGTTCACCCCAGTTTACTTCAAGAACAATTTCAAATGAAAATGTTCTCATTCTCAGTTCCTCCAAGATTAGGGTGAGTTTGTTTCTTCATCAGATTTGAAGAAACCAGTTACCAGTGTAACCTCTGCAGTGAACGGGTGCCGTCTGATAAAAACTTCACAATAATCTACAAGTAATCCACACCACTCCAGTCCATCAGTGAACATCTTGAGAAGACAAAAGTTTTTAACTCAAATCCGAGTCCATAATCCATAATAAGGCTTCCTCCTGTGAAAAAGTCCATCTCCTGTTGTCTCACACATGAAAATCCTTAAGATCAAAATCTTTGATCAAAATCAAATGGTGGTTGATCTGTGCATATTTTTTCTTCTGATTCAGACCAGTCAACTTTTCCCTGGAGAAAGCGTTATTATGTATTATGGACTCGTATTTTAGTTAAAAACGTCTTAATGATGGATTAGTTTCAGATTTTGTCTTCTCAAGATGTTAACTGATGGACTGGAGTGGTGTGGATTACTGCGATGTGTTTATCAGCTGTTTGGACTCTCATTCTGACGGCACCCATTCACTGCAGAGGATCCACTGGTGAGACAGTGATGGAATGAGACATTTCTACAAATACGACGAACAAAAAACTCATCAGCACATTTTTAGGTAATTTCATGTTTTGGTTAACTAAAGGTGTTGATTCAGTTTAGTTCAGTAAAAGTGTTCATCAGTTATGAAACAAATTTGAATCAGCTGTACAGCAGCTCTACAGTAGCCAACACTGTCGTTATCCAGCTCAAGTTTAGTTAGAGTTGTTTACACCTCATTGTTTATGTGTCTGGTCATGTGTAGCGTGTGAGCAGGAGTGCATCAGCACGGTACGGCTGCTGCTGGCTTTTGGCGCGACGGTGAATCAGCGCTGTTATCGCGGCAGCACCGCACTGCATGAAGCAGCGAGACGAGACAACGCTGAGCTCTGTGAGACGCTCCTGCAGGCCAGAGCCGCCGTCGACGCCCGCAACGCCGATGACGTCACACCCGCTATAGAAGCGGCGCGACACGGACGGACACAAACTCTGGCTTACCTGATCCGGAACGGTACAGAACGTTGTGTTTACTAACAGGCCTCTTTAAGTTATATACAATACTGTGCAAAAGTCTTAGGCCACTAGTATTTTCACCAGCTAATATATGGTTCAAAGTAAGTTATTTCTATCTTTTGCTGTAGTGTGTCAGTAGGAAACATCAGTTTACATTTCCAAACATTCTGTTTGCCATTAATTGTAATAATCTAGTGAGATTTTTGTTTGCACAAGGAGTCAGTGCTCCACACAGAGATCTGATCTCAGCATCATCCAGTCTGTCTCTGGAATGACACGAAGAGACAGAATAACTGAAACAGACTAAATCCAGAAGAACTGTGGCAACATCTCCAAGATGTTTCAAGTAACCTACCTGCAAAGCTACCTGAAAAACTCTGCA
>JAHKKF010531053.1:0-19971 GCA_019740295.1 Labeo calbasu | reverse complement strand
TTTTTTTTTTCATTCAAATAAAGCTGAAACATATTTTTAAAAAAGAAATGTCTCCTTGACTAACATTCTGAATAAGTGTTAAAATAACTAAAACTGAAATAAAAAAAATACATCTAAATAGGGATTTAAAAAATAATACAAATTATAAAAGCACAAAAAATGACATCATAAAACTGAAATAAAAATAAAAATATAGAATAAAAGCTAATTTCAATATTAAAGAATACTAGCATATAAATTGTACTAAAATAAAACAAGGCTGAAACAAGATTTTGGGTTATCCAACTTTGTGGCATAAGTGATTTCAGCAGCAAAACATTTATGTTAAATAATTTATGAGAAAGTAAAAGTGGTTATAATTTGATTAAATTGTGCAAAAGTATACAAACATGTTTCTTCTTTGGAAAAATGTTCACCAATGTATTGTTGGCAATAACACCAGGAAAGTGCATTAAGAAAGAGTCAGTTTTAATTTCATGTTAGTTTAAGCTCAGAAATGCTCAAGATTAGGTGTACACAAAATTACTTTATGATAAAATGAGGCATCAGAAACCCACCTAATAATCCTGCAACGTCATATGCTTTTTTCTGTTCTATTGTTTCATAATTTAGAGCTTCAAAGAAAATGTCCAAAACAAGGAAGTTGTCTCTAAAACAAAAGGACAATAAAACATTTATGTGTAAATCATACATATTCGAATCAGTACAGTATTATATCTGTTTCAAACTATACTGAAGGTGGAAAGGTTGCCACACCTGATGTAGTCTTCAGACTTGTCGTATTTTCTAGATAGGTAGCGAGCTGAGCCTTTGCTGGGGATTTTAACCATGGACAGCTCTTTACCATAACGCGTCAGGTTGCAGGGAGTTTCACAGGAGCAGGTGTCACCTGAACTTGACTGCAGCAGTGCTGCGAAGAGGACACACACATTAGTTTAGAGCAACAGACAGGTGTGTGTGTGTGTGTGTGAGAGAGAGAGCAGGTGCTCCAGCTCACACCTGCACAGCCATTCTTCATTCATCAAACTAATATGGAGAGATAACACCAGCGCTAAATAATCATCCATAAGATGCTTGAAACACACTCAGCATGTTGTTCAGATTTAATTTGGTTTCTGAAGGACATCCAGAAGAGAGCACACACACACACACTCACATGCACACTAACACACACTCGACCTCCCTGAGAGCAAGTATCATGAATGTCATGCTTATAAATTTGGCTGAGTATACACTCAATGCACCACATATTTAACATTAATTCCCTGCTTTTAGAACAAAATTTAGTAGACATGCCACGACACCGCCTATTTGATTTACATTATTACATGCAGATGTTGCAGTTCTGGGGAAGTTACTTTGAAATTTATCAAGCCTCTTATAATTTAAAGTCCATCTACCCTTTTAAAAAGTCTCACTACAAGCTATTAGAAGCTAACTACACTGATGTCGTTTCGGTGGGCAATACCTTGTTAAATAGCGTACACTCTCAAAAATAGACATGCTTTAAAAGGTTCTTCACACCTGTGCCATAGAAGAACCATTTTTGGTTCCACAAAGAAACATTCAGTCAAAGGTTCTTTAAAGGACCATCTCTTTCTTTTCTTTTAATAATCTGAAAAACCTTCTTTTGCCACAAACAACCTTTTGTGAAACAGAAAGGTTCTTCAAATGTTAAAGGTTCTTTATGGAACCATTTAGACAAAAAAAGGTTCTTCTATGGCATCGTGAAGCACCTTACAGTATCTGCCTTTTTCCTGAGTAACTGATGAACACCACTGTGATGGATTCTAACTTCCGTTTAGGTGCTGTCTTGCCCACGAGGTTTAACGTCCAAAATGCAGTTTCAATGCAGCTCTAAACGATCCCAGCCAAAGAATAAGGGTTTTATCTAGCGAAATGATCTGTCATTTTCTAAAAAAATAAACAAACAAAAAATGATACACTTTTTAACCTCAGATACTCATCTTGTCTAGCTCTGTGATGCACATGCGTACTCTGTGTAATCCAGGTCAATACAGTTAGGGTAGGTTGAAAAACTTCCATCTTTTTTTCTCCTTCAACTTCAAAATCGTCCTACATCGTTGTTTTACCTTTTTTTGTAAAGGGCATTTGACCTTTGCATTTTCACTTTGTAAACACTGGGTCGGTACTTCTACAGCGATGTAGGACGATTTTAAAGTTGGAGGAGAAAATGAGATGGGGGTTTTTCAGCATACCCTAACTGCACTGACCTGGATTACACATAGGTCGTATGCGCATCGCAGAGCTAGACAAGACGAGCATTTGAGGTTAAGAAGTATATTATTTTTAATTTTTTTTTTAGAAAATTACCAATCGTTTTGCTAGATAAGACCCTTCTTCCTCAGCTGGGATCATTTAGAGCCATCTGAAGCTGCTTTTAAACTGAATTTTAGATGTTCAAACTCACAGGCACTATTGAAGTCCACTATATAGGGATAATTCCTGAAATGTTTTCCTCAAAAAACATAATTTCTTTACGACTGAAGAAAGAAAGGCATGAACATCTTGGATGACAATGGGGTGAGTACATTATCTATAACTTTTTGTTCTGGAAGTAAGCTTCTCCTTGAAGCTGTGCTGTTGTTGGCTGCCACAGTAACGGCAATAAACTTCAGGAATTCCTGTAAAGTAGGCCTACTTGTTTTGCGTACCAGCAAATCTGTCTGTGTTTGACGCTGTATGCCTTGCACCGCTTAAAACACTGTATGAAATGATAAAATAAAATGTTAAAATAATGTGTGCTCTTATCATTTTGTGGACAAAATCCTGCAATCTTCACCCCAATCGGGAGCTGTATATATGTGCCCTCATCTGTTTTCAGTGCAGCTAACCACAGGTCGCTTTATGTCATCTTCCTGCTCAAGAAACTATGACAGGTGAGTTACTGCAAAAAGACACTGCAAAGTAATTAAATTATGGTGCCATGTGCTTTTTAAAACCATTTTCATAGGTTTAACATTATATTATCGGCTCGGAAAATACGTTAATTTGACTAGAAACACCAGTTTCTACATCAGTTAAACAAAAATGTTTAGAGAATAAAGTCGAAATGTTTTGAGAATAAAATTACAAGAATAAATTTGTAGGAATTACAAGCAGTGATGGGAATAATGACGTTATAAATAAATGGTGCTAACGGCGTTATTTTTTTCAGTAAAGAGTAATCAAATGAATCTCTGTTTCCCCCGTTACAACAATGTTACCGTTACTGACAATAAAATGTGGCATTACTATAATTTATTATAATATTATTTTTATTTAATTTTTCACTTCATCTGAATGTATGCACAGCATATTCACCTGTATTTGACAAACTGTATACTCTAAGGTGAAGGCACACGACTAGCCGTCACTTTGTCTCACACACACGCAAAGAAAGATACAGAGCAAAAGAGTCTTATATACCATAATTGACACGCTACATGGTAACGATATTCTTTGCTGTATTTTCTTGTCAAAATAACAGTTTTCTCTGGTAGTAAGCGCAAATGGCAATCTCATTGGTTGGCGCTCACCTATTATCGTCCCTGTTTTGATTTCAACAAATCAGTTCGAGCGAACGCAGACAACTTGATTAATTTTCATGAACCCAGCAGCTCATTAATCCTTGGAGCATTTTATATTGTTATTAATAGTATAATTTGTAGTAGTTTTGTTATCTTAGCAGTATTATTTATATATATATATATATATATATATATTTTTATATTTTCCCTTTTTTTGATAGAAACACTACATTACAAACAATATCTTAAGCACCACCACCAGTCCTAAGTTCAGACAACATGATAAAAATGCATTCATACATGGTTATTCTAATTACTAAAGTTCTAATTACTTAAGTTTAATGCGAAATTATCATAATGTCATATTATAATGCTTGATTGAATGATGAGAACTGTGTCGGATATTTAAAAAAACTGTGCCATTAAGCTTTATATATACTGTATATGAGATATGTAATATTAGTCTGATGAGTAAACTAAAAATTTAATTCATTTCATTGAAATTCCTTTCATTTAACATATTTAATATTAGGGCATCCAAGTTATTTGATATATTTGAACATTTTTTGAAAAAGTAACACAAAAGTTAATTTCCCTTGTAATTAATTACTTTTATGTGATGTAACTCAGTTGCTATTTGTGAGAAGTAACTAGTAACTATAAATACTTTTTAAGTAGTTAAGTAACATGACAGTAACACTGATTACGGGATTTTTGTTTGTATTTCGCTATAAAACTGTTGAGATTTTGTTTTATATTAACAGTACCAAAAGCAAAAAGCTTATTGCTATTATTGGGTGGCTGGTGCACTACGATTAATGTAACTTAAAGGAAAAGTCCACTTCCAAAACAAAGATTCACATATAATGTGAATCACATATAATGTGATTAACCCCCTTGTCATCCAAGATGTTCATGTCTTTCTTTCATTAGGCGTAACATTTCTGCATTTTTCTCCATATAATGGACTGCTATGGTGCCCCGATTTTGAATTTCCAAAAGGCAGTTAAATGCAGCTTAAAACAATCCCAAATGTGGTTGTAAACGATCCCAGCCGAGGAAGAAGGGTCTTATCTTTTATTAAAAAAGTACAATTTAAATACTTTTTAATCTCAATCGCTCGTCTTGTCTTTCTCTCCCTGAACTCCGTGTATTCTGACTCAAGACAGTTAGGGTATGTCGAAAAAATAATTTCAAAATCACCCTACATCGCTGCATAAGTTCCGACCCAGTCTTTGCAAAGTGAACATGCAAAGAAGATCAAACACCCTTAACAAAAAGGTAAAACAGTGATATAGGACTATTTCGAAGTTGAGGAGAACATGAGATGGGAGTTTTTCGACATACCCTAACTGTCATGACCCGGAACAAAAACAGTCCAACAGTCGTTACGCTAGATAAGATCCTTCTTTCTCGGCTGGAATCAATTACAACCGCATTTGGGATCGTATGAAGACGCATTTAAACTGCATTTTTTAAAGTTCAAAATCAGGGGGGCATTATTTCAGTCCATTATATGGAGAAAAATGCTGAAATGTTTTCTTTAAAAAACATAATATCTTTACGACTGAAGAAAGAAAGACATGAGCATTGTGGATGACAAGGGGGTGAGTGAATTATTTGTAAATTTTTATTCTGGAAGTGAACTTCTCCTTTACTGAATGCAATCGAAAAATATTATTTCTAAGCATACTGTCCCTGCTAGTATAACATGTTATGATTTCTGCTAATAATCCCACATATGAAGAGTTCAGATGCAAAACCCTCTAAGAGCCACCTTGGTCAAAAATGAGATTATGATACTGAGTGAATGCTCTCGACACATAGTATACGTCCATAAAATACTTTTACATCAAACTCGCTAAATCCCAGTGTCACCCCAATCAGAAGTACCGGTACTTAGGTAGAAACCTACACATAGGAGCCTGATAAAAATCCTTATTTTAAAGAAAAACGTCAAATGGATTTAGAGGCTTTTGCATCTGAACTCTTCATATGTTCAAATCAATTCCGGTGGCCTGGCAACTTCTCCCTGTGTTCCCAATCAGGGCCATTTGCATGCACAGGCTATACGCCTTTAATCGCTACGATTTAATTCTCGTAATTTTGACTTTACTCACAAAACATTTTGACTTCATTCTAGATACATTTCGACTTTATTCTCAAAATATTTAGACTTTATTCTCGTAATTTCGACTTTAATTCTCAAAATATTATGACTTTAATCTTGCAATCTTAGCACTAAAACACCATCGTACCATGTTGTGTTGTTATAGGCGATACATTTACATCTACAGACACGTTTGCGTGTTTCGGTGAGAAAATAGAATAGAATAAAGTAAACTATCACAGTAGAGATTTCAGTGTGAATATTTGAATAAGTCAGTCCAGTGGACGGTAATACAGTCCATTCTTTCAAGATATATCTGGATTTAGTTCAACCACCCATTAAATGGGGTCGGGTTTCCTTTTGACTGTGGAGATAATTAAATTTCTGGCTTATTAGATAAGGACTATCATAATTGTAGCGATACATCTCTCATCATCAACTTTTCATGAGCCGCTCCATTTACGAGTGTCATAAAATCAGTGGAACAAGACACCTACAGCAGGCGATAATGCCGTGAGGGTATCAGAGGGTAATGCACTGCAGGGATCTCCAGTTTAATGCTGCCCTGTAAAGGATGTCAAAGCGCTGGTGAACAATCTACTTCATGGACTGACTGAGCAATCCTGTGTCTCCCACCCCAGACCACGCACAGAAACATCTGTTTATCTGGGATTTAATTATTTGTGCCCACTACCTCCAGAGATATTACACTCCAGGGCGTTAGCAAAAATGAAAAATGCTTGCTTACCAAGTGCTTTGTCCACACATTTGATATTGCTGGGAGTACAGATATCGGCATCTCCTGAGAAACAAAATACATAATGACTCTGATCAATCACGAGCAAAATGATCGCTGTTATTTCACCGCCAGCCAAGGAAGAAAAAGCGTGAGCGGCAGAGAAAGAGACAGCGTGCCTCTGCTTTGTTATTCATCCTAAAATGATGGAAGGCAGCGTGTGACCGAGGGAGACGGGTTTGCTTTCACCACGCCTCCCTCATGACCATCAGTCTAGGCCTAATTGCACCCAAAATGGACTGATCCAAACCCTCCCCAAAGGCGCATTTATAAAGTCTTTAAAACCCAATCCCCATCGACACACAATACTGCAGGAGGTCCAACTCGCTACCTGAATCCATCAAAAGAGCAAGCAGTTCGAGAAAATACATATGGCACCTAAGAGAAAATGGCCTTTGAGTTAATGCTTTTGGAACAGTCTCTCTTTTCAATTTGCATTATGGGAGATTGATTTAGTAACATTAAAGGAGAAAAGCAGAGAAGCAGAGCTTCCATTAGAGCCCGGCCACCAACAGTCGCACGCTCTCTGAAAAGCCACACTGATAACAACTCAGGTGTGGTGGAGTTAATTAGAAAAGAGGTTTCTGGGGACAGAGAAAGTCCCCCGGTCTATACGTCATTGGTTTTCAAAAGAGAAAATAAAGCTATTTGCTTTTTTCCGGTTTGTCGGCTGCTTTGAGTAACGAAACAGCGGGTCCGGGTTCGTCGTTGCCGTCGGATTGCGATCATCTAAATTTTCCCTTGCAATCGCCAAATGAACTACCCGAGCTCCTCGTATTGTGTGACTAGACAGTAAGTTAATTTAGAGACTTGCATTAAGCTTTCGGCTCCACTGCCTGGAGCAAATTAGATGAGAAGAGTTTATTCATTTAGTATTTTAGCAATTAGCAGAATACATTAGCGCACTGATTAGGTTGAGTGGGAAATGAATGCAGCGGTGTAGCGTTACCCGGCATGTGCACCATCCTGCATTTGCACACACGCTGAACCTCAAGAGTCTCGCAGCGCAGGCGGCAGGCGCTGATACTGTAGGTATCGTAACCCGGGATCATCTGCTCACTGGTGGAGCGGCAGTTCCCCCAAGGCTGGGGCAGGTAGGTCAACTACACACAGAGAGGGAGAGCAGTGAAGAGAACAAGGGAGATAAAGTGAGAGGGAGACAGATTGGAAAAGCAGGAGACAAAAATAAAGAGAGAATTAGTACATGCAAATTAAGTATGCAAATAAGCAGCGTTCTCAAGCTACGCCACAATTTTAAAAAGCAGAAAAACTGAAGCGACTGACAAAAGAGCAAGACTTTATTTGTATGTGGCTTCTTTTTCAGAAGGAAAGCTTAACAAGTGGCCTGCCTTTGAAACAAATATTGTATTAGGTGCTCTTTTTTAAGTATGAGATTAATCGTGAAACCAGTCTGACAGTTTCTAGACAGATGTGAGTTTTAAGAATACGTTGCCCTACATTTCAATATGCATTCAAACCAAAATTTGTTCAGACACCTTCAACATTTCTCACATTTTGCTATAGTTTAGAAAATGGTAATAAAATATGACAAGAACTTAAACTGTGAACAAATTCTTCTTGATAATCACAAATGAATTAAAGTTAAACCAAAATTTACTCAGACAACTTCAAAATTTCTTACATTATCAGTTTATTCCATGGAATGTCTGGATACTGGATTCTGATCGGCTGGCAGGTATGCAGTAAAACCGCTGTTTTTGAATAAATTCGTTGTTCATAGAGAGAGACACGCAGACGCACAGCATGCAGGCAGGTACACACACACACAACTGTCATCTCTCTCTTTCTCTGTCTCTCTCTCGGCCAATCGATAATTTACTGAAATAAATTCTATAATTAATTCAAATAAATGTGATCTTACTGCACTATTTCATCTCTGTGTCTGATTTGAAGCGGGCAGAATGCTAGCCATGGTGAAAAAACCAGCATATGCTGGTAGGTATGTTTTGATCCTGGGATGCTGGTTAGGTATGTTTTGATGCTGGTTTAAGATGGTCCTTAGCTGGTTTATGCTGGTCCTTTGCTGGTCATGTTGCTGGTCAAGGACCAGCATAAACCAGCAAAGGACCAGCTTAAACCAGCATCAAAACATACCTAACTAGCATCCCAGCATTAAAACATACCTACCAGCATATGCTGTTTTTTTCACCAGGGAGAGCTGCGTGTCATAACTGACGAAAATAACAGTCTTTTTTACCCATTCGGTCAAATATTGCGCGGCAAAGAGCAATACTACTTTTAACTTTTCTATAACTTGGCAAATGACCATGGAATAAGCAGGATAATCAACGGCTTGCCATGCATTAAAGGATTTTAAATGCACTTCACAAAGGCAAATGCCCTCCACTTCGCGTCCGGCGTTCTTAGCCTCCACTTCTGCATTTTAAATTCTTTAATGCACCGCAAACCGTTGATTATCCCTTACTTATTTGATATGGTTTCGAAAGTGGTAATAAAATATTAAAAGAACTCAAGAGTTAAACCGTGTCAGAACAAAATCATCTTGAAAATGTCATATAACTTTGATGGAAAGGTATGTAACAAAACATCAGGTCAAATTGTCAAATCTAATTTTTGGTCCCAAATTTTTTTTTTTTTTTTTTAAATCAGATTTGCTGGTAGTCCACTGCATGAGGAATTTTTTTTGTCATAACATGTCACAGTTTACTTTATTTTGCTATCCTCATGTTCATGAACTATAATGTATTGCACCAACTAGTAAAATAAATCTCAAAAAAATATATCTTGTGTCTGAACAGGTGTCAGGACAGCAACATTTTGCATTTGCAGTACAAAAGTACTTTTGAGTGCACTTCACCCTATCTATTTTCTGAATGCATGTTATGTTCAAATTATAATCCTATTTTTCGTCTCATAACTGTTTAATCAAAATGGTCATTTAAGTGAAATGACAGACTTCTTTCCGGTGATTTATGCAAGACTTTTCATTTAGTCCGCTTAAATATATAGCTACAAGCTTGCTTTTAGATCTGCCTCCATCCAATCAACAACTGATGGATAGGGCCAAGTCCCTGACCAAGATTTGTTCTTTTACAATAATCTTGGTTTCACACGGATGTTATGATAGAGAAAAAATGTTTGCTACTTCTCTTTCATCGCAACTAAGTAGAATCTTTTTGTCATCTTTCAGGACTATTCATTTTAGCAATTCAGTATGCTTCATTTTCCTGTTCAAAAAATGAAAAAACTTGATATCATATTGCACACAGATAGTTTACTAGATGTCATCATTTGAATGGATGTAGAAATACTGTAATACACACATTCATTGTTCAACTTCACAAGCTTGGTGATCCTTCACCTGTCAGTCACTTTCTCAACTCTGAGTGTGTTTCACACTTGCAAAGAAATCCTCCTCTGCTAATTGCTTGCTTACTGACCGTTATTTTTATTTATCGCTTCACTTTAACATAACAGGTACCAGCATGTTTTCTCTGGAATTCTGTACACCAAAAAAAGGCTATTTTAAAAATATACTTTTGTGTTTTAAAAACATTATATATTTTGGAACAACATGATGGTGAGTGAATGACAGAATACTAGACCATTAAAGGGATAGTTCACGCAAAAATGAACGTCATTGTCATTAATTACTCACCCTAATGTTGTTCCAAACCCTTAAGATTTAGAACACAAATTAAGATATTTTCGATGAAATCCAAGAGCTTTCTGACGCTACATAGATAGCAACACAACTACCACGTTCAAGTCCCAGAAAGGTAGTAAGGACATCGTTAAAATAGTCAACGCGTTGGCATAGGCATGCGTTGTGGTACTCTCGTAAACGTGTTGAGGACTGACACATAAGAGAAGAAACTGTTGAATAAAGTTGTTATTTTTGTTTTCTTTGCCCGCAAAAAATATTCTCGTAGCTTCATAAAATTACAGTTGAACCACTGATATCATATGAACTATTTTAACGATGTCCTTACTACATTTCTGGGCCTTAAACATGCTGCGCAAGGTCAGAAAGCTCTTGGATTTCATCAAAAATATCTTAATTTGTGTTCCGAAGATGAACGAAGGTCTTGGAACGACATGAAATTAATGACAGAATTTTCATTTTTGGATGAACTATCCCTTTAAGCTTTCAAAAAATTGGGAGAATGTTGATGTGACTAGATAGTACTGTACTTGGATGGTCTGATTTCATTATAGGTGGTACTTAGACTGAAAAGTTTGCGAGTGATTCAAGGTAAGGGTTATACCCTTTGCTCTTGACAGGATACAAAGGTCTGGAATCCCGGAGAGACTCCAAAGCCCAGCTGATGGATGTAGGGTGGCTCATCCTGACTGTGGATCTGAACACGGATTCCTGCCTCTAAAGATGTTTCATCTGCAGAAAAAAAAAAACACGAGGATGATCGAGACAGAGAGAGGGTAAGAAAGCAGAACAAGCAATATGAACGAGAACACAAAGATAAGCCTCACATATCCCTCTATAAATACAAATGGGAAAAACAACATCACAAATAAACCTTGAATTTAAACATGTTTATCTTAACAGATTGTGCAGACACACCTGAGAACTATGAGATATGGAATGACTTTGCAACTTTTGAGCCAGAAATCATCTCTGTGTGGTGTTATAACTCACTTGTCTCTTTCCAGATAGGTAGATATTCATCCTGCTGGATATCCAACATTATCTCCAGCCCGTTTCCCATCCCTCCTTGCTTTGTCTTCCTGGAGGTTGTTTTGTTCCCGTTGAAAGTGTAGCATTTCCCATATCTTGTGTAGACCTATGAAAAAAACAGCAGTGAATAATTAAAAATGTAATTTTCTCATATTGAGGAGGACATAGCAAGCTACAATCGTTGGAAACCATAAGCTTAGTTTCCCTAAGATTTAATACTTTAAAAATAAACCTTTTGATCCCTCAAAGAGATGCCTTTTAAAACGCTTATGATTAATCAGGGAAAAGGTCACTTTAAACTTCAAAATTTCTGAGGCATTCAAATCCTCATAGAAGATAGTTTTCCAACTCGCATAAAAAACCAAAAGAGACGCTGATTAAAAATGTTACAATTTATCATTCTGTCAGTGGCCATTTGTATTCGGTGGCATAACAAACAATGTTTTCTCTGTCTCATTCCTGTCATATTCATTTTGATGAGAGAGAGAGACAGTTATACAATCCATACTGCATTATCATGCAATATGTTTATTCCTCAAACAAGCAGAAAATGAATAGCCCACATCCTCAGAAATATATCCGCCTCCACAATGAAACCATCACATCAAAATAATTGCTCCACATGGGTAATATTGATAAGAGAACACAAAATCAAAGGTAATAACTTCTGAAACTGGATTTAATATGTGACCCTGAACCACAAAACCAGTCGTAAGTGTTAATTTTTTGAATTTGAGATTTATACATCCTCTGAAAGCTGAATAAACAAGCTATAAATAAATAGAACAATATTTGGGAGAGATACAACTATTTGAAAAAAAAAAAAAAAAAATCAAAATAGTGAGAAAATCACCTTTAACGTTGACCAAATGAAGTTCTTACCAATGCATGTTACTAATTAAAAGTTTTGATATATTTACGGTAGGAAATATACTAAATATCTTCATGAAACATGATCTTTACTTAATATCCTAATGATTTTTGGCCTAAAAGATAAATGGATAATTTTGACCCATACAATGTATTGCTGGCTATTGCTACAAATATACCCGTGCTACTTATGACTGGTTTTGTGGTCCAGGGTCACATATGCTTACATAAATCACAGCTACTCAAAAATAAATAATAAATAAATAAAAAATAGATACATTTAAAAAAGCATGCAATTTGTTATTTATAGACCCTGTCGCTCTTCAAACTAAAGTGACAAAAAGACTGTTATTCAGGTACTCTGCAGCCTGATGCACAGAGCTGCGTAATGAAATACTCAAGAATAAAAGGCAAAAACATTGACAAATAATTGTCAGGAAGAAATGGATTAACAAAAAGCACAGGTGGATGAAAAAGAACTTTAAACTGGTGTCCAGTGACTCAAAATACAGAAAAAAAAGAAATAAAAGAGAGACACAATTTAAAAAAAAAAACATATTCAAAAAAGATCTGGAAACTGAGGTTTTTGCTTCAGTTCTGGATGCTAACTCTTGTTCTGACCTTTTGTTCGGAATGTTTTTGGTTCCAGTCTTTGGCTATCATGCCAAATCAAATCACTACCGCAAATAAAAACAAAGCTTGATTTGTTGGGTTGACGAAAAAGACACAGACAAAGAAAGAAAAAATGCGAGAAAGACTCTTGGCACTGCTGAAAAGCCCAGTATAGCTGGCCTCCAGCATATGTTGTGTTTTGGTGCTGGTCCCAATGAGGGACGCTAGCTGATGTCTCCATCATTCTGGTTAAAGAGATAGAAAATAAACGAAATGTTTGACCCCCCCCGGAGCCGTGTGAGGCACTTTTTTTTATTATGGATGGATGCATATTATTGGACTTGTTTCGGACTGATGAGGAGAAACACCCGTCTATGCTATTCTAAAGGTTGGGAGTGCCAGGATAAATTTGAATATAACTTAGATTGCATTCATCTGAAAGAGGGAAGTCATATACACCTAGGATGCATGGAGGGTGAGTAAATAATACGCTACAGTAGTGTTGGGTCCTATCATCAGCCTGTGAGATCGCAAATACATGATATTATCGTGCTAATGTATTTAATTATTTACACACTTAGTTTCATTGCCCGAAACCAGCTCCAGCATAAGGCTAAAAGCAGCCTAACATTATCAAAGAACATTATCACTGATTAGCCTAGCCTATTCTAGTGCAAGTTTATGCATTTGAAAAAACACTCGCTATTTACACTGTATGATGAATAATTCTCTTACCACACACTGCACATGTCTGCGGCGCGTTACAGCTCTGAACTGACTAAAGTTCAAAAAGAGAAAAAAGCATAATAGCACCCCTTTAAGCAAACAATGTTGTTATTGTTAACTAAAACTAAAACTATAAATTGTATTTGTTAATTCAATAGTGCTGAAATAAAAGATAAGTATTGAATTTAACTCAAAACGAACAAACAAAAGTAAAAATAGAATTGGTGCTTTGGCAACTACCCTAAAATAAGTTTAAGCAGGAATAAAAATACAGTTAAATAGAAATATTAAAAAAAAAAACAAAAAACAAAACAACAACAACAACTAAAGTAATAAAAATAAAAAAGCACAACAAAATTACTAATAAAATTAAAACTGAAAATAAAAAATAAAGGCTAATTCACTATTTATAAATACTGTAATAGTATATAAATAACACTATTCCTAATAAATGTAAATACAACGTATGCACTATATTTCAAGTCTTTTAAAGTCATACAGTTATGCAAAGTAGGGTTAAATTAAAGCAATATAATAGCACCATTTACTTTCACTGTGGAAAAGAGCATTTAGATGTTCTGCTAAACTCATAAGTTTTACATATAAATAGCATGGGAAAGACATTCATGCTGGTATAAGCTGGTATCTTTTCATCAGGCAGACCGGCTTTAAAATTTATTGTTATAAATCAACCAAATTTCTCCAGCAGCGAGGCTTGTTCTGATGAGAAGGGACCTTTAGGGGCCACACTTGTATGTAACACATGGCTGTTCATTTAGCAGCCTGCGTATGGAGTCTGATCTCAGCTGGCTTCGTGCTGAATCAAAGCAGGGCTCTCCGAGCAATATGGGCGTGCAGTAATTGCCAGCTGCAGCTGTGGACGCCGCACACCATACAGCTGTAATTAAGGCTGGAGACAGCCAGTGTTTTCACAAGCAGACGCTGGTCAAAGGCGATAAAAGAACACAGATATAAACATCATTTTATATAATCAAACTGCAAACAGACAACACACAAACATTACCACCACTACTGTATACTACTGTATAATATGTATAAATATGTGTAAGCGTGTCAAATGCAACATGATAAAGTAATAATCAATTCCAATATCTAGTATAAACCATATGAGAGAACATTTAAAAAGGTCAAGTGCTAAATAGTCAGAGGTTTTCAGCATGATGGTGTGCAAACTGCCTTTTTGACCGACATGAGCTATTAATATGAGATGGGGCAGCGGAGCAGCGGTGGAGGTCCAGCAACAATCGATTCAGTCCTGTTTATTGACATGTTTAAGTTTCCATTGCCGCTCTAATCCGGTCCAATTGGAAACCAGGGGGACTATACAGAAAGAAATGATAGACCTCTCATTCTAGTTCTGAAACTTTCAGGGGACGGTCCACTTTGTGTTCACAAATGATTTTTGGGAGGGCAATGGAAGCTTTCCCGTCATGCGGCAGTGAAAACGGCTGCTGGCACAGTCTCCTCTGCCTCATTTCTCTGCTTTAGAGCCCAGCGCCCAGAGCACCTATGATTGATGGACCATTTTCTCTTGTAACATCTCGCCCAAAGTCAGCAAAGGTAAACAGTCCAACTTTTGTCTGTTCCCAGAAACAGCCATCCAGACTAGCCTGTTACTGAATTTTCCCAAGTGCACACCTGCCACTGTCTGAAGGCTTACTGATATTAAGTTTATTCATTTTCTTTAATTGTAAATCTAATTATTTTTATCAAAACAAGTCTATATGTGTTAGATCTGGGAAATCTCAGACTGAACACCTTTGCTTCAAATGCCAAAATATATTACTAAATATACTTTAAAGGGGTCATGACATGATAAACCAAATTTCTCTTGATCTTTTGACATAGAAGAGGTCTTTGTATGCTTAATACATCCTGCAAGTTTTATAACTTAAAATGTTCTCATCATCAATAAAAAGGCATTTACATAATAATCCTCAGAAAATGGTTCGTTTGGACCCGAGGTGCCAGGGTGACGTCAGTCGTTTGCATTAACACCGCCACCGTCAGAGGATTGTTTGGAATATTTTGTTTTGTAAACAAGGCACAGTGAGTTCACAAAGAAACATTTGTTGAAAGATGAAGTGGTAGTAGATCTGCCTGCAGCTGCATAACAAACTGTAAGTAAAATGATTTCATAATGATTTGTCTGGAAATTATTACATTCATGTTGTCAAAACACTCACTTGTAATAGCGAGGGGCCAGGGTGTTGATACTATTTCATATGCAATGACATTAGCCAATCATATTAAGCATATGGTTTTCAATGGGATAAAACGCTTAACGAGAAACTTCATATTCTGCTGTTCTGGGGCCACGGATTTGCGGGTCTTTTCTATCTCCTACAGATGACTTGCAGGACCCTGCGCGTTATGCTATTAAATTAATGTTAATCGTTTAACCACCACAGCATCTTGTCTCCATTGGCAACACGCACGATTTGTGTGGATTGCAAGTGATGTCGCAGGTAGCAGAGAGCGCAAGTGACGATTGCGAGTGACATTGTAATTTTGTTTCTTTTTTCTTGTCTTCACCACCTGGCTACTGTTGTAAAATGTTGAGAGATTCCATTAAAAAAATAATAAATAAATATATAAAAATAAAAATAAAATAGACTGCAAGTGACGTCACTTCCGGAAGTGCAGCTGTCTGCCCCCTCCCCGCCTAATTTTGGTAATATAATTACCCTTTTGCAGATTCTGCAAGGTGTATGTAAACTTTTGACTTCAACTGTATACACACACATTGCTGTCTGGGATTAAAAACATTCATTCTCCACAAATGTAAATATATCATCACAAATAATGCCTGTGTCACTACTAGAAATGTGCCAGAATAGTAAATCCATATTCGGATTTCTAGTCACTACAGAATATCCATTTTTGGATACACAAATCCCACTTGCAAAAGCTAACCTAAATTTGATGAATTATCTGACATTACTTTCATATAGCTTCTCAGAGGAGAAGAGGATAATTTTTGACAAATACAATATTTGCTTACCTTTAAAACCCTTTCTACTACTACTACACAGGTTTTCAGCCGCAACCTTTTTTGGAGAAACGCCTGACTGCAAAGCATTTGCATAAATCTTCCCTTTCTACTAACACCCAACTTAATTGGGCTTAATGTCTGGCCATTAACTGTCCTCAGCTATTATTTCCCCTCTAAATTGCTTTGTTTCTTTCCCCTTCCGCTCAGTTTGATGTGTCTTTACTGTCTTTCTCTTTTCAGCGCAAAGATGAAGTAAAACCCAAAGCCTCTCATTTATGGCAGGCATCTGACAGATTCCACTGCTCGCTGTTCTTCAATTATTCAGGGAAGCTACATGAGAACTTCAGTATTTTAACATGCAGGATGTGAGTTGGTGGAAAGTCTCTGAGTATAAAAACGAGTTTAAATTCAGCACTGGTGTTTGAAGGATTTGAGCTAACTGCCTCATAAGAAATTTGTAAGGATCAGAGTGCTCAGAGTGTAAAATTTATCAGTCGTTCACTGGTCCTAGTAAATTGTGGTGCGGTCAAACGTGGTGCTTTGACTGACAGGATGGTGATTCAAATATTAACTCAAGAGATGTATCTGAAAGGTAGCTATTGCTGAGGGAATCTCACTGTTAAATTAGCTAAATTTGAAGGCAAATCTGGGATGCGTTTCCCAAAAGAATCGTTACCCAACTATGCTCGCAATTTCTGTCATAATCAACATAGGGGTTCAATGGTTTCCTCGAATTCATAGTTCCAACGAACCACAAACAGCATCACAAAGTTGTGTGGTTGGAATTTCAGCTCTTGGCCTGTGGTTTAAAGCATAGCTTTTAACAGTATGACATGGAGTTTTAAATATAGATATTTTTCTTACAAAAACCAAAAACCCAACACTCATTCACTGCCATTATAAAACTTTTAACATTAAAAAAGCTAAGCTTTAGCTTTAAAATACATAACATACACAAATATTTCATAAAACAGGAAATTATGTCTTAAAATACTGCCTCTGTAGGCAGCTCACTAGGTTTTCGAACAGAGCGCTAGTTTTTCTTTACCTAACACATCAAAATCTTCAGAGTAAACGGTGGAGACTTTTAAACAGTCAGACTAAACAGTTGAGCCAGAAAGTGCCGTGCAGCGTTACGCTCCATTAGTTCAGCTCTCGTGGGCAGCCGCTCAACTCCGCATCTATGGTGTCTCTTTGGCAGGCTATCAAACACATTACATTTATTGTATCAATTCTTAACTTCATTAAACAACTGACTGGCAGTATCTTTTCCTAAGCAGCTTATCCCTCATGCACACCATGCAGAAAAATGGGCCACGTCTCGAGGACTCATCGACACCGTTTTACATTTGTTCCGAGAGGATTATCACAGTTCTTTATCTTTAGGCATCAATCTGAGATAGAAATGCTCAGAGATCCGAACACAATCTGACACTCAGATGGGACGTATCGGCGCAAAATCATGTCCCTCTCCAGTGAGAAGAGCTCCTCTATTGTGATTCTTCATAAACTGAAAAATACATCAAGTAATCACAGTAAAGAGGACTATCAGTCAAATACTTCCAGGTCTAAGGGAGCATGGGAGTGTGATAAGAATATAATGGGGAAATCCCTTCAAGATAGCATCAAAACTTTCCATTACAGTGCTACAAACTGAGAATATTGGCAGAAACACTGTAGCCTACAACCTTACAGAAATATTTCAGCTCTGTCTGTCCATTAACCCAAGCAATCATTCTCACTCTTTGCTCAGTTTGTGAAAACAAAATTCAGTGTACAGTAATGCAATTACAATGCATTTACATGCTTCTGCGTATTCTTTAAATATGATTCACAGCTAGCAGGTATGCCTATAGTAAATTCTGATGTCTTTGCACTCTTCTTCAAGGTGGGATGTCACCATAGCTTATTCTCAAACTGTCGCTGTCCTCCTCAACACTTTCACTCAGACCTCTAGAGACAGAAAAACTGGAAGAGCTTCCCTCTGTGCTGCCACACCATTAAAAGGCACATGCTGATAATCTCAAGGGACCCCCAGGTAAGCCTCCCTCTTCCTTTTCTTCTGCTTTCTACATGTTGGAGCATGCCAGTTTTTAATAGAACTGTGGATGTCCACAATGCTTCTGACCCAAAACTACAAATATAAACTGAAGTACCCCTCTCAAAATCCACAGAGCTCTAGAGAACACTGCTGTCCAAAAGTGTGGGGTCATAATAATTTTCTTTTTGTGAAAGAAATTCATACTTTTATTCAGCAATGATGTAATGAATTGATCAAAAGTGGCTAATTAAGGGTTAGTTCACCCAAAAATGAAAATTCTGTTATTAATTACTCACCCTCATGTCGTTCCAAACCTGTAAGACCTTCATTCATCTTCGTAACACAAATTACGATATTTTTGATTGAAATCCGAGAGTTTTCTGACCCTGCATAGACAGCAACACAACTGATACAATTGAGGCCCAGAAAGGTACTAAGGACATTGTTGAAATAGTCCATGTGACATCAGTGCTTTAACCATAATGTTACAAAACTAAAAATAGGTATAAAAATAACAACATAGCTGGTCTCATGGTGCCATCGCGTGCTATTACAAACTTTGTAAGTTCCACTTGTGATTATGAGCTCGACAAATTCAAGCGATCGACTTCACATTGCTTTCATATGCAATTTTTGACTACCGCATTCCTGTTTACGATCATTCTGGTAGCGCGTGAGGGCAGCATCAGTAAAAATAGACAGAGGCAATGGTAGCTTTAGCATCTCTAGCATTACAGAGTCCCAAGAAGCACTTTCAGAAAGGCAATTTGGAAAACAAACACGTGACACTTACTTTAGAGCTGACGTTCACGCACAAAGCACTGGTATCGATCCCTAAACATAGGGGACTTTACCGATTTTCTGGGACATTTCCTTCGAAAATGAAATTTAACCACAGTGTCCCCAGTGGCTCAGATGGAGGGAGTCTATGGAGACTCCTGTTTGTTGGTGCATCCCAAAACAGAACACTTGTACAGAACACATTGTAACATTATATCTCCAGCAGCTACAGCAAGAAAACTAATGGCGGACAGTGAGAATTTGGAATGGCTTGTTCAGAGAGATGTTTATGATGTATTAAGATTATAAAAAATGATGGGTGGATTTTTACTAGGGCTGGGTATCGATATCTCGATTTTAATCTATTTTTTTTTAGTCTAGCCTGTTTTCAGTTAATGGATGGAATATTCAATTTGAAACAAAGTGTTAGATTTTAAATTCTGTCCACTGTATTGTAGTGCTGTTTAATGTGGAGTGGCAGATTGCTGGAGAGCCTCAATCAACAGACGCGTCACGTGAACTGATCATCTCCTTCCAGAGCTCCAGACTGCGACCATTTTTTTTCTGCCGGTGCGGCTAAATTTTGCGAGCGGTCGCACTGGCGCGACCACCGCGTTGATCAACTCATAAGCGCTACCATTTCTGTTTCATATGAGAAACATCAAAGGGCAAACGAAACGAAACGAAACGAACGCGAAACAAAATCCCACTGCTCGTTTGAGATGCGCAGCACGGACCGTTTATCAGCTCGGACCGCAACGCAAACGAACTTGTCCGACTCCGAGCTCAGAACAGCTTTAACAGACACCGTT
>JAHKKF010531051.1:0-15945 GCA_019740295.1 Labeo calbasu | reverse complement strand
AAGTTTTTGGTAACAGTTTAGTATAAGGAACAATTCGCACTATTAACTAGTTGCTTATTGGCATACCTATTCATAACATATTGCCTATTTATTAGTATTTATAAGGCACCTATTCTACATGACCATATTCTACATCCCTAATCCTACCTAATACCTAATATTAACAACTACCTTACTAACTGATAATAAGCAGCAAATAGTAGTAAATTAGTAGTTTATTGAGGAAAAAGTCATAGTTAATGGTTTTTTAATAGCGAGAACTGAACCTTATTAAAGTGTGACAGTAAAGAGTTTTTTTGTTTGTTTGCAAACACACTCATTAAGGAGCAGCACGTTGTTGTTTGTTTGTTTGTCTGCTCTTATGAAGGATTTGATGTTTTATATTTGACATGAAATGTAAGTTCACCCTATCTATTGTCTAAATGCATGTTATAGATCTTATTGGATTATTGAATTAACAATTCATCCATGCATATGTTTGATTTTTTTTTTTTTTTAAACTATTAATTTGGCCTCGTAATACTTCATCTTCCAGTGAAACATAAGCAGAAGTGGTGTTTTAGTTTTACTGAAATACTATTATAGTTTTTATTAATATTTTAAATCAGTTTCTATTTATATTTTCCATTTTCATTGGTTAAAATTTTCATCATTTTTAATTTCATAATTTTATTTCTGTCTTTCACTAAGTGCCATCTACTGTCAGAGAGTGAGTGTGCATTTTCATTCAGCCTGTCTGCCATTTTTCTTTAGACCAATGTGAAAATTAGACTGAATTGTGTTCAGTTTCTTTTGAAAATGTACCAAATTTAACAGCTGATGGAAAATAAGCTAGTGGGATTTTTAAAAATATAAACCATTTAGATAATAAGATATCGAGAATGATCCACTGTATTTTTAAAATGTAACAACAACAATACTGTGCATGTTAGTTACTGCAAATTACCATATTGTTTTTTATTTATTTATTGATTTGTACATAGGAGATGACAAAATAATGCAAAATACCAAAAAAAAAAAAAAAAACAACAAAAGAAGAAGAAGAAGAAGAACAGAAACAAGAAAAAAAAAAAAAACGTTTTACACGTGATTGTGAAATGTGAGTAAGGTTGTGTTGTGTACATATCTCTATTCAGTATATTCAATATATATCTAAATATATTTGTAAAGTGGGGTGTGGAAGGAGAAAAAATTATAATGCAATAAATAAAATAAAGGTAATATTTAAAAAAAAAAAAAATAAAATTGAGAAGAATTAAGGAGAAGTGAAAGATAAACAGAAAAAAGAAAAGGGAGACCCTGCTGAAGTCTTTACCTAGACGACATTTCAGACATCCTAATGTGACAAATTACAGCATCACATGTTTCATTCATAGAGAAGGAAGTCCAAGAAGTGCATTGTGGTGAGCTCAGTGAAATAATTTCAATACTAAGATAAAGTAAAAAAAAAAAAATCAGCTAAACTGAAGATAAACTGTTGTTCCTGTATTTATGTGTAGTGTGAATTTGTACATATTATGAGTAACTTAGCAAATCTAGTGTCGTGTGCTTTACATGTGTGTGCTGGTGCCTGTGTTGTCCAGTGTGTGGCTTGAGTTGAAAATCTGCAGACAGCAATGCAGATCCCTGGGTTTCAAATAGACTTGTATTGGTCTTCATTATATGATGATTGTAAAGACTGGCACAGAGATCAGGAAACACAAAGCAGTGCAGGCTCCTCAACACGAATGACAGCACCTCCAGTGCTCTCAGGAGCTGCACTCGGCCCACCTGAAGGTCGAATCGATGCGGCGGCGCAGATACCTGATGTGCAACGCTCTTTTAGGGAAACAGGGTGTCTGCTGATAATATCTGCTCTTATCGCATGTCACACGCTCCACTGGAGCCCTATTGTTTAGAGTCATGAGGCCCATCCGTCTCTGCTGCTGCCCTATAGGAAGATACGGATCAGCCCACACCGTCAGGCCAACCGTCTCTGTGATAAGACGTCTAAAGGAGCCGATTAGTTGAGGCCATCATGTATTTCATATGACTGAGCATTTAATCCTGGTATGAACATGTACATTTCACTGGCCAACACGTTCTCACTCCCAACTCGTCAAATATTGGCATCTTTTTTTGACGCACAGGGTACCCCTTTAGCATAATTTTTCTTCTTGCAGGGTCCTTCATTGCTTTAAATCAGAAACCCTTGGTGTCATAATGCTGACGCAAAAGGCACTGGGAATTTTATCATCATGATTAAATTATATATTAGGTAATAATTCTTGCATATATGTTAGGGTGTGATTTTTCAATGTAAACAGTCACAAGTTTAATTTACATTTCATTATTTACACATTTAGGAGCACATAACCCAACCCCTGCCCCTAAACCTACCATTTGTCAATAAAACACAAGATATAACTGGCAGAAACAGCTACAGTCATAATTTATTCAAAAAGTATTAATATTCCAAGTCTTCCAAAGCAAAGTGATTGATTTGTAAGTGTCTCGTGACCGATTGCATCATGCTTATGTTCTGGAGTATCTTTTTTGAATGAGATGTGAGCGTGTTAACAGAGCGGGATCATTTTTAGCAATTAAACTTTATGTTTTGCCCTCCTCTTGGCATAAAGATATCGTATGGCTTCTGAAGACTCGGAATGCAACACGACTTGTTTGTAATGCTTTTATACTGCTTGTTTATGGTCAGTTTCTGCAATAAATACCTGTGACTGTACTTATATTTGCCTGTTACGTGTTTTATATTGTTCAGAAGTAGGTACGTTTAAGGTAAGGGTGGGTTTATGTGCTCCAATAAAAGTATAAATTAATATAAATAATTTATATTTTTTACAAATGCATGCAAACCATTAAATTAAGGCGAACAACTGAAATCAGTGGAGGACCCTGCACGCCTCTGATTGGCCATTGCGTTCCAGAAATCAGCAGATATGTCTGTGATTGGCTACAATGTTCAACACTTCAAAAACAACGCAAACACAAATACACCTTGGATTCTGCCGTGAGGCGGATGTCGCTTACTTTCGTTTTGTTGTTTATGTTTATTTATTAAATTTGCCGGTTCCCACTTCCTTCCTCCCCGAATCTTGAACTTTGTTACATACATTTATACAATTTTCTCAAATCATCCTGGCGACCCATTTTTTTTTTAAGTCTCGCAACCACCTAAGGGTTGCGACCCAGGGTTTGAAAACCACTGGTGTATTACAGCCACTGAAGCAGGCAAGCAAACAAACTGGGTCAGAGATCACAGATTCAAACTGACCTAAAAAGCTTTAGCATCCATCTAAAAAGCTCTATGACCAGAGGCAAATTAAAACACAGATACATCAACTCATCAACTTACATTGCAAGGCTAGTCGTCTTCCATTGTCAAATGCACTTGTTCCTGTTGCATGTCCTCAAGCTGGCAACCCACGTGAGCACTGAGTCTAAGGACGTTCTTCTGTGTTTTCAGTTTGGTCTGCAGTGCATTGATCATCAACATGTTGAAGTTTATGTGCATCTCTTTGCAACTGTTGGATTTAATATATTCACCCATCATTTTAAAGGAGAAGTCCACTTCCAGAAAAAAAATTGACAGGTAATGTACTCACCCCTTGTCATCCAAGATGTTTATGTCTTTCTTTCTTCAGTCGTAAAGAAATTATGTTTCTTGAGGGAAACATTTCAGGATTTTTTCCATATAATGGACTGATATGGTGCCCTGATTTTGAACTTCCAAAATGCAGCTTCAATCGATCCCAAATACGGTTGTAAATGATCCCAGCTGAGGAAGAAGGGTCTTATCTAGCGGTTATTTTCATAAAAATAATACAATTTATATACTTTTTAATGTCAAACACTCGTCTTGTCTCACTCTGCCTGAACTGTTTTTGTTCCAGTTCATGACAGTTAGTTTATGTCGAAAAATTCCCATGTCATGTTCTGCCTCAACTTCAAAATCGTTCTATATCACTGTTTTATCTTTTAAAGGGGTCATCGGATGCCCATTTTCCACAAGTTGATATGATTCTTTAGGGTCGTAATGAAAAGTCTATAATATACTTTGGTTAAAAATTCTCAACGGTAGTGTAAAACAACACCCTTTTTACCTTGCCAAAATCAGCTCTGCAAAGATCATCCTATTCTGGTCGAGGCTTTTTAAATGCAAATGAGCTCTGCTCGCCCCGCCCCTCTCTTCTCTCTGTGGAGTGACAAGCCTGTTTACTTTAGCCGCATTTAGCCGTGTTTAGCCGCTAAACTTGCTAACTAGCACATTATTAGGAAAGGCTATCGCAAAGATTCAGAAAAAACCCTTATACTCACTTCTGCTGTAGGTGAAGCTGGATCACGACTGATTTGCGCGAACATAGACGCATTTATGTAGATCGGGAGGCGCATTCCCTTCACAAACAAACGTAATCCACTGCATCTTCAGTGGCTCAGATGTCGGGAGTAAACGACGACCACTACATTCATTATCGCATCCAACAACACAACACCTCAATCGCTCAGTTCTTGTCTAACTTATATCCCTGCTCCGGCATCAAAACAATGGAGGTGGGACTGTTTTAGCTGATCTGAGGTAAGACGCACATATCAGTCAACTATTGTGGGAGCGGCCTCTGTTGTTGTGACGCCACAGTGACAGGCATCTGAGAATGGCTCGATTTGAAAAAGGGGATATTATTTTAACAGATTAATTAAAAACCACAGCATGGATTTTTATCATTATAAGGTAGATTTGTACATACACTGCCAACACACATTAATGTTCAAACAACATGTAAAAGTGAACTTAGCATCTGATGACCCCTTTAAGGGTGTTTGATCTTCTTTGCATGTTTACTTGCAAAGACTGGGTCTTAACTTCTGCAGCGATGTAGGATGAGGTCCTGTTGGGTCAAATTTCTTTTTGTTGTTTGATGTTTTTCCTGCCTCTGTAACTGTGCTGATAAAGGCTAACTGCTTCACCAGAGCAATTTCATCCGACGGTGAGATCTCTGACGCAGACTGCACACGGCGTCTATTACCGCTGCTCTGACACATGCTCACGCTACCTGTGCATTAATCACACGCCACGCTAACACAGGAAACAAAGCGGCATAATGAGAAACACAAGTCAGGCGTTCACTGTTACTAATGATGTCTGAATGAGCTGTTCTGAGGCCACCAGTCACTTTGTTATATTTCCACTGAGGCACGTAAAAGCAAAAGGAAACATGAAATACATATGTGTGTATATATATATATATATATATATATATATATATATAGTATTAGTCCTCTGTGTGTGATTTGTGGACTTCATCTGATATTGTGTCTCATTCACTAAAGAATTCATATACTCAACATTACACTCATGGTTATTTAGATGCATGTTAAAGCTGGGAAGGGAATGGCTGTGACTTTGTTATGAATAGTGATGGTCTTGATTATTTGTCGTATATTGTGTGATGTGGTGTGATTTGGATGAGCAAGTACAGTCTGCAGCCATGGACATGATCATTTCAGCTTGCTGATCACTCGTGTGTTAACAGATGTTTATAATAATGTTGATGTTTAACCCATTCTCACTCTTAAGGCTTCATGTGTTGAGGTGTGACTTTCAGTTTGAACAGCCACAATGATTTTATTTACATTACATCATGTATCATTGCACTACTATTTCTCTATATAAAATAGTATAAAAACAATATAATAACAGAGAGAGAGAGAAAAAACCCCAAGTATAAACACATTTTAGACAGTAAACGATTTATTATTAAAGACATTTTTTAGAAATTTAATGTGTTTTGTCATAATAAAAATATTAATGTGATCAGCATTGTCAGCATAGTTTGCATCAGTAACAGAAATTACCCTTTCCAATAAGTTTAAATTTACTTTTACCTTTTTATCCTTTTATGAATGCAGTTAACCTGAAGTAACAAACGCATTAATGTTTTGACGTTATAAAAAATAAGTTGAACACTGATATTTTAAATGATTTTGGAAAGAGAGTAAAATATACTTGGCGGCAAATCACTGCATGAGTGAGTCATTGAGTCATTCATTCAAACGATTAGTTTAAACAGCTGATAGATTCAGTAACGAAACAGCGTTGTATGTTACTCAGACGCATAACAGTTCTGCTGTGGCTTTGTTTTAATTTATTTTTATTGTCGAAATACAGCAAAAACATGAATTGTTGTGTCTAAAATGTAAGTCACTTCTTGTTCATTGGACTGTTTTATAAAACCAATATCACATTTGTAGTCATGCTGATATTTAGAGTTTCATGCTGATATTTCAGTACTCTTCGTGAGATATTGTTATGAGCAGGTCATATGGTTTTTTAAAATGTCCTAATATTGTGTTGAAGTCCCCTACAACAGGTTTAAATGCATCTAAGCTCAGAAAACATTGACATTTTCTCAGAATATACATTTATACATAGAGTAATTTGTCCATGATTTCAAAACGATTTCGAAATGATTTTGTTCAAGCAGTTCTGAGCGAAATGTCTGTAAACCCCTCCCTTCCATAAGCCTATACTCTGTTCTGATTGGTCAGCTGGCCAAGCCTGTTGTGATTGGTACAGAAAGGAGATCTTGAGCAAGTTAGCGAGCGCTACCATCTGTGTTGCCAAGTCTGTGGTTGTTTTTGATGTCCGTTGGTTGAAGTGACTGCAATAATGTCATATTTAGCCTCTGGAATGCGAATTTACCAGGGAAACCCTGACAAAAAGCCTGTACACCCCAAAACACGATTTTTAATGGGGGACCCCCCTCGTAACGCAGCTGGGCTAGTTTTAAGTAGCAATTGGGCGGGTTTTGTTGTGAAAACCTGGCAACCCTGAGCATGCATCTCTACATAAAACAATAATATAGTGTTCCAATCCGTTCTTAGAATAATTACATAAAAAATTATTTAACACTACTTTAACGCAAGTGAATCATGCCCACAGCTAAAGTTTAGATGCTAAACTGTAAGCACATAAAACAATAATGGTGAATATGTTAGCCGAGTGCTAATGTGACTAACTGATGAAACAACACAGTTTGTAAACCAAAACTATTTTGAGCACTTGAACTTGAAAATGTACACATAACGTATCAATCATATTTAGAGATTGTGGTTCAGAGACAAAGTGCTGTTTTATATTTAGTAAAATTCTTAAAAATTAAATGCTAGTAATATGTTGCCGCTGTGGATATTCCAAATCATAGCAACCAAAGCGTCTCAGCTGGAAAAAACGCTGTGCCACCAAAGCGTTCTGAATTGCGCCACCGGCTGGCCATTTTCAAAAGAACGCCTGACATTTTTTGCATCTGGCTAAAAATTCTTTGGTCGACACACGTTAATAAAATATTTATTGTTATATGTCATATGGCCTATTATTCTTTTTTGCATTTATGCAGTGTCCTGGAGTCAAACCTGAGAAAGTAGACCAGATATTCCACTGTGTTCCTGGACACGCGTTTTGCGTAGCTCTAATTCGTAGGCGGGGATTATGCTAATTGTGAATGAGCGCGCCTGTGTGCCGTATTTATGAATGATTGGAATTTATTAACATACACCTGTGTAATGATCAGATTGGACGTTTGCAAAGCGTTTGTGAATCCGGAGGAGAGTTTTTGGGAAGGTCTGTTTTACATGTAAATTACTCAGAATTGACTCATATTTATGCAAGTTTCAAGAATGAGGCCTAATATCTTTATGTATAGTGTACTTTTTTGATCAACAACTTTGCAGACTGTTCACACTGAAGGATAGCTACATTACAAACTGCAAAAAAAGAGATGTTTTCAAAAAACCATACGGTCTGCTCTTTAACTATATCAGGTAATATAAATATAAAAGACATATAAGAGTCATATGGGAGCATTTCTGCCTCTATATCTTAAATTGTGGGGAATTCTGAATGTATTTTAATAGACTAAATCACACAGTGAAAGTGTGAAGTCTAAATGTGCTCACGCAGTAGTCTAACCTACATTACAAAGTCTATGCATGCATGTTCTGGCTGTGTTTTTGTTTGTTTTTTGGGATATACTCAATAATGTCAAATCACATATCGTTAAAACAACGATTTTAATATTATTGTAGACAATATATATATATATATATAACACACCCCTAGCTACACCCCTAGTACCTGTACAGCTTGAAAAGTTCTGAAGACAAAGACAAGAAACTTGAGTAAAGATCGATACATCATGAAGTTGCTTTCTTTTTTGATTTCATGGTGACTTTAAGGATGTCCAGATGTCCAGTGTACAGTGTGTTTGTAGTCTGAAAACAAGAGAGATTCAAAGGTCTTAACAAACAGCTTTTGACCACCTTTCAGTTTTTTCTTTATCTTTCTCCTCTTTGCTGTCTTTATCACTTTGCATCTGCCAAGTCTGTCTGTGTTTTCCTGAAATCCTCTGTGCACAATACAGACAGCAGCTGAGCGGCGTGGATCTGTAGCGCCCGGTGAGTCCGTGTGTGATGCAGTGGCTGATTGAAACGCTCTCCGCTCTCGGCCATGCTGGGAAATGTGTAATGTGTGCTCTCAGCTCAACTCCAGAGTGTTTACCGCTAAACGTCGTGCTTGTTTTGCTGTAAAACACTCCGTTTTGCTTTGATAAACAAGTTTGTCGTCCCTCAGCTGTGTTTCAAAGGCTGCATCGATTTATTCACGTCTGCATTAAGCATTATGAACCCCCTCCCTGTGCCGCACACCATCATCGATCCTTTCAAGCACCGCAGGGGGTCTTAAAGCATATTAAGGGGCCCTTAGTGCAGATACGAGATGCTTGAAATCTGACAGCTCTGAATAAATGCAAATGCAGCATGCCTAAAGACATGCCACGCTCTCGTCCATAGGACGTAAAGCTTTTTTCTTAAAGGTGACGTAATTGTGTGGGGAGTACATACACTCAAAGCTGTGTTAACATCTGTAGTGGTCAGGTAATGAATATTAATGTGGACAGTTCATTAACAAACTGTCAGATTTTGAGAATTTCCCTTAAGGCTGGAAACACATTGCCATGTGTGGCACGTGAGAAGAAACACACTGGCTATAGGTGGAAAGCTGCAATTTAGAGACAAGTTTCATTGTCTTCTGGCATTTTCTTATGTCTACAATACATCAAAACATCTTTATATGGATGTCAGTTTGTGCTTGTCTTCATCTTTCATTTCCTAAATGAATGAATCAGGGGTCTTTACCTTTTTTTTTCATGGCAAGGACCCCTTGGTGGGCAGGGAGATAGTGTACATTGTGTAAAATATATAATATGGTGGTAAGTGCTGCATAAGCACATAAGTTTCTGTAGCATGGAAAATGCGGACAGAATCACAGAACACGGTGTACTGTATAACGCAGAATGTCATGGAATTTGGAAAATTTTGGATTAATAAATTAAAAGTAGTGCTGTGCTTACTTAATCAAACATATTAAAGCACAGCGGATTGAAGAACGCGGTGAAACACGGGCAGGAACCATTCGAAGTCTGCCGCAATTTCATAAGAAATTTAAAGGGGACTGAGGCGATCACAAATTCATTTAGGGGGGCTGAGTAGTTGGTTTAGGGGGGCTATAGCTCCCCTAAAAATGGCCTAGCAACGCCCATGGTGACAGAAATACTTAATTTAAATATAAACACCTTTTGATGCTCTAAATAAGTAAATAAATAAACAAATAAACACACCACAAAGAGCAACTAGAGCTGGGTAGCAACTGAGTACACGTAGTCTGGCTTATGTAATGAAATTCCAAAAATTATGTACTTGTAATTAGATTAAATAACATTTTAAAACACTCGTAATCATGACTTTTTTCATGGATTACATGATTACATATTGTTTACACAATTCTCCCTAATTCCTCTTTTTCATCAACTACTGGTGAACATTTTGATTTGTATTGGAATTATTATTCTGTAGGTTATTTAACCATGTATTTCTATGTTTTTGGAAGGCTTTTGTCCTTCAAAAACATTAAAATGCACAAATTCACTTTAAAAATACTATTAAAATAACTTTTTTTGTCATCTGATCCTCTTTTATTTATTATATTTACCTGAAGTACCCCTGAGATTAAATAATAATAACAACAACAATAATAATAATAATAATAATAATAATAATAATAATAATTAAATAACTAATTAAGTATCACATTTGCATTTTATTGGTTCTCTGAAGCTGGTTATGGTCACAAGATCTGCGGGTAAACAAATGAAATATTTCATTTTTTAGTAAGGTTTTGTTTTTTTAATTATTTTGATTGATTTTAAAATTATTTATTTTAATTTAACATTTTTATGATTTAATTAATTATTAGCTTTTCTTTAAACTCAAAAACCCCCATGCAGTTCCTTCACAAACACAAGTTTGGGAAACCTTGACATAATATAATGAACTTAATGTTGTTAATAACTAAAAAAAATATATATTTTCTCAATCTTTGTTTTTTTCAATGTCAATATGGTACAAGAATATCCTTTTTAAATCAATGTGATAAATTAATTTGGTCAAAAGTAATCTAAAAGTAGTAGTGATTATATTACCTAAAATGTGTAACGCAATGGATTACGTTACAAACTACAATTTTTGTAATGTAATTTGGAAGCAGTAACGGATTACAGTTTGTAAGTAATCTACCCAGCTCTGACAGCAATGTTTAGAAATATTAGTACAAAAAAATAAATGCGCATAAAACCTTTTTTTCGGTGTAAAAAACAATGCAAAGTAAGTAGCCTAAACACATTTTGAATATATAGGACATAGATATATTTTAAACAATGAATACAGAGCAAACTGAGGGTTGACAGAGAAGACTTTGAATGAAACATAGAATCAGGTGGAAGTTTCCAACAAAATAAATAATATAGTCTATATATAATGTATATTATTAAATATACTTTTGAGGTTTATAGGCCTTTCATGTCATGATTTTATTTGTCTTGATTTCTCAAAATCATTCAGTTGTGTGTTTTTTCTGCCATGCACTCAAATGAATGTACACAAGAGTGCAATATCCGAACATTTTCATTTTCACTTAATAACAGATTAAATTTGCGGTTTGTTTCTTGCCAAGCCCTACCGAATGTCTTCAGAATGCTTTGACCTATCCTGTCAAATGATGCAAACATCATAAACAGCTTTAAGTTGTCAATGCTGGCAAATGAGTGTGGTATAAGTGGGATAATCCATGGTTAGCTGTGCATTAAACAAATTTAATGCACACTTCTTCGCGACGAGTGGTTCTTTCCCTCCACGTTGTGCATTAAATTTGTTTAATGCAGAAAGAGAAATGATTATTCCTCACTTAATGAAATGAATCACTCTTGGCTGTATTGCTATTCCTGTTTTCAAGTTTTTTATGTGCTCCTAAATGCATTTTACAGTTCTATTTTAGTCGAGTGAAATACTTGCACTGTTGGCTCAGCGAGGCTCCGTTTGGAGGACGAAACACGCTCCGCTCTCCGCTCGTCTGGTATAGTCCTCAGTCAGACGGGCCGGTCTAAATGTAATCAGGCGTTCCAGCATCGGCAGTAATTGAGCTAATGCCGTAACGCATGTGGACAGCTACACGAACGGGCCTGCAGGCTTATTTAAACTTTATAAGACAAGAGAGTGCCGCCCCCCGCGCCTTCTGGATGAATTATGTGTTTGCTCGCCGGTGCACTTCTTTTAACCCTGGTTTCTTCTGCATTATTGATGATCAACAGGGTCAGAATTTGCTTTTAGTGCTCCCTGATGACGGCTTCATCCGGGAAGCCACGGCGAGTGCACTCATAATATCATGGCTGCTGGAGAATAGACTGGAGGTTTCTCGACGACTTTCACCAAAGTAATGCATTTGTGAGTGTGTGTGTGTGTGTGTGTGTGTGTGAGAGAGACATACAGAACAGAAAGACCTGGTGCTGTTTGTATTTTTCCATTAGAGATTCTCTTTCAGCAGGGTGTGTAATGAGGACGCTTCGGCCTCAGGCTGCCTTCATGTCATGTCACAATGATCATATTTATTCGATGAACACACATGAATGATGTCATTATTTATCAGCAGGAGAGATGAATCATGTTGAGGAGAGTTGGCAAAAATATTATCACAATAGACCTTGAGAATAAATGTAAATGTACTTGTTTGTTCACAATTAAACTCCACAGATTACCTTTAATTACCTTTTAATTGAGTTACCCTTGAAATTGATTATATTCTCTGTATTCCATTTGATTTTTTTTTTCTAAAATCTGTTTTATGATTTAATAGCAATTTTTCACAAAAAGGTGTGTAATGAAATGAATGAATAAAACTTTAGCAATTTAATCAGTGTATTTAAATGTAATCAAATCAAAATATAACAATTTATTTACAACAAAACACTGAAATAAATAAATAAATAATATTATTTTAAAATGTTCTCAATTAGATGTACATTTTTATGAATTCGTTTTTATTTAAAATTTTCCATTTTCATTTCAATTCAAATTGCAGTAATGTATTGTTGTTTTATTATTAATTATTTTGACATATTTGTGGTAACACTATTTTATGGTGTCCTTGTTACATGTTACATGTACTTACTATAGTAATAGCAATAAATTATGCATAATTATGTACAACTGAACCTAGACTAAACCCTCATCCTGACTTTAACCATATAGTAAGTATATAGTACGTATAGTATAGTATAGTATATAGAGTAAGCATATAGTACATGTCGTTAATTAATATTACTCGGTACTTAAATATATAATTATAGTATATCAAGAACACCATAAAATAAAGTGTAACCTGTTTTTTGTAATTTTAGCAATTATTGTTTAGTTATATTTTAGTACATCACATTAAACTAAATGAATTTGAAAAAAAAAAGTTATAGATATACACTTTACAGTAAGGTGTCTTTTGTTAATGTACAATATGTTTATTACACTATTTATTAATTTGTGTTTGTGTTATTTAAAAACAGTTATTCTTTGTTCATTCATGTTAGTTCAAAGTGCATTAACTAACGTTAACGAACACAACTCATTTAATAATGCATTAGTAAATGCTAAAACTTATTTATCTTAATTAACTAAGATTAATAAATGCCATAGAAGTACTGTTCATGTTAACTAATGTAGTTAACTAATGAACCTTATTGTAAAGTTTTACTATTAGTTTATTCTATTTAGTTAATTTAATATTTAATTTATTTCAGTTTAACATGTATCATATTCTAAGTAATAATAAAAAAAAATGTTTGCATAATAGAGCTGCTTCTTCAGATGGTTTTTGGCCACATCTGCCAGCAGAGGTTAACTAACTATGCTAACCAACCGAACCTTGAGCCTTGGCAGGAACTGGAAGACAGCAACAGTTCATTGTTAGCAACTTTCCACCTGTCACACACATTCACATGTGACTGGTGAAAAGCAGGTGGCGTTACAGTGGAATTTGGCCAATCAACTCATGTGTAATTAAATTAGTTCGCTCTTTGAAGCGGCTCTTAGCAGACTAAGTCTCGACCAAACACACACGCACACGTAAACACCGAAACAATTAATGAGCAGCGGCGAGCGCTTCTCGTTTGGCCGTTTGATTAAGACAGCTGTAGCTAATTTGCAGCCGGGGCATTTTTGAGTAACGGCCAAAATTAGGATGGTTTTTCATGAGGGTTTTTTGTGCTCTGCGAAATAATTATGAGGGCCAAAGAGAAGTAAATCATCAGTGACTGATGACAAATGCCTTGCATTTGCTGAAAGTGTTCATTTCAATAGCGTCCATTAGCAGCGTACGAGCTGCGGTCCGCTTTGAAAGCGCTTGCGGTCATTCATTCGTTTTGTGTCAGTCTGGCCTGAGGTCTGTTGTGTTGGACTTTTCTTTTACAGCCCACTCTGTGTTCCTCTGGCTGGAGGTCTCTCTGGTTTTACACCGGGGACTCAGAGACACGGCAAAGGCTTCTTTTAGTTTTCCATAGAGGTGTAATGCTCTCATGCTGATCTCTCATCACTTATTTACCGCCACATCTATTATGGATTGTGATTCGATTGAGAGAGAGGGAGTTCACGTTCTGCTGGCCTTCCATGAACCCGTAAGTAAGTTTGTTGTTGTGAAGAAGAGAACAATGTCTTTTGACAGAGAGCCAATCGTGAACTTACAAAAACAGCTTTCAGAAACTTTAACCCTCATGTCATGTTTCAGTCAGTTTGACCCAGAGAGGATATACTTTTTTACAGAAAAGGCTAGTTAATGTTATCCGCTGGACTAAAATGTACTAACTTTGCTCCCATAGGGTATAACTTCATAAAAAAATATATATATATACAGGGTATAATTTCATACACACATCATATTACATTTGTGTTCCTGGTCAAAAATGTCCGGCTTACAAAACATTGCTTACAAATTTTTATTAAAAAAAAGATTCAATCTTTTCACCAACTTGTTTTTTCAGTTAGCACAGGTTTTGTATTTCTTTTTGGAACTGGTTGATCATAGGCCTCATTGATCTGAGCTTATGCACCTCAGTTTTTTTCAGTGAACATTGCCAGAATTATCCACAAATAATGATTTCCACTCAAAAACTGAGGTGCATCAGCTCAGATCAATGAGGCCTATGATCAATCACTTCCAAAAAGAAATACAAAACCTATGCTAATTGAAAGAAAGACTGAATCCAGGATAATATAGCATAATGATAGATGCACAGCATTTTTTAAAAGGCTGATTAAACACCAAATTATGCAAAGGATTTTAAACACAGCACAAAACTTTATTTGTGACTAGTTAAACAGTCAAATCAACATGCAACAGACAGCTTGCGTAACAACAATACAACAGCTATGAGTTCATCCACCTATTTTAATGTGTATTTTGGAATATTTCATAAAAAATGTTAGATGGAAATGCCAAGATGCACATAAATTCTAAAAATGCATATAAAAATGCATGCACTCAATTGAGTCAGATCCATTTTTAACTGATAAGAAAGCATGTGCATAAACTATGATCAAAACCATATAAACCGAATAAATGACCCGATTTGCATCAAAAAACTTTGACTTTGCGTGATGGGACGGCATAACTGGACTAACCAGCAGGCCGATCTTATTTCACAGCATCTGAAATGTTGTTTTGGTCATTCTGAAATGCCTGACTGTGTTCACTTCTGAATGCAAGATAACATGACAGTGTTTATTGCGTTTTAAGTCATTTATGATATATGAAAAAAGGCCCACAATGGTTTCTCCTATTGCAGCAAATGACCTTTATCTTAGTGATATTTGGCACCAATTTATCAGGAAGTGATGATTTTGTTATTTTTATCCAATGGATAGAAATGGTGCTTCATTCACAAATGTTTTATGTGATATTTAAATTTTGGTAAAAAAAAATTGTGGTCGTGAATCAATACACTGAAAAAAACAAAAAAAACAAAAAACAAATGTGGCGTAGGATTTACTTAAAATTTTTACTCAAAAATTGTCACAAATAAGTACAAAGAAATCACAATAACACACTGAATTAAACATGAAAATTAAACATTAAAAAATACTATGTAAGTCAGTGGGGACCATAAAGTTTGGTTACCAACATTCATCAAAATATCTTCTTTACTTTTCAAATAGGAATGTAATGATTCACTCAACTCATGATGTGATTCACAATACTGATTTGAAGTTTTTTTGTTTTGTTTTTTTTTTTGGCTAAATGAGATTAAAGATAAATTGTAAATGAAAAGGTGTCCTTTTTATTTCTCAGACAAAATGCTGCACATTTCTTTACGAAATTGAAATATGTCAAAAAACAAAACTAAATTGAAATTTTAAAACAAATTTAATATCAAATAAATAAATAATACAAATAAAATAAATCTCTTTGCCATAAACTCTTTCCATATAAAATTATAGTCAACCACTGCATTTTACTCATGATCCAAACAAAGATACATGCCACATGAGTTTTTGATTTAAATTAGATTGTAAAATTTT